>OOFB01036530.1:3203-31238 GCA_900323305.1 Trachyrincus murrayi
CCCTTTTTTTTCCCCCCCCCCCCCCCCCCCCCCCAACACACATGCCTCATGTTGTACCACCATCTCATCATGCTCTCTCTCGCTCGCTCGCTCTCTCTCTCAGGTGCAACAGATGCAGCACAAGGACGCCCGCATCAAGCTGATGAGTGAGATCCTGAACGGCATCAAGGTGCTGAAGCTGTACGCGTGGGAGGGCTCCTTCCAGGAGAAGGTGCTGGCCATCCGCCAGAAGGAGCTGGATGTCCTGCGTCGGACCGCCTACCTGGGCGCCCTCTCCACCATGGCCTGGACCAGCGCCCCCTTCCTCGTGAGTACTGGTCTCCCGTTTTAGGCGGTCAGCATATTTCATGCGGAAGTTCTGAACTTCTTTTTCGACACTTCTTTGTACATCCCTGATTGTGTAACTTGAAATCCCCGGTGTGTGTGTGTGTGTGTGTGTGTGTGTGTGTGTGTGTGGTCAACGTTCAGTGACCAAACGGCATTTGCATAACAAGTTTGTCTTCTTGTCCGACATAAAATCTACTTATTTTTAAGTATGCTGCCCGCTTTAGTTGGCGCTTAAAGGGCAACATCTTCTAGAATGTTGACACTTTTTAACCCCGCGCTACCCGTCTTCCCCATATTCAAATACACCTGTGCGCTTTACCGAGGTCGAGGAACACCGCAGGAGTGCCGCGTGTGTTTGTGCTCCTGGCCGTCTAAAAGCGGTCGTGTGTATTCGTTGTCCGCGCGCCGCTGACAGGTGGCGCTGATGTCGTTCGCCGTGTACGTGACAGTGGACGAGAAGAACGTGCTGGACGCAGAGAAGGCCTTCGTGTCGCTCTCGCTCTTCAACATCCTCCGCTTCCCCCTCAACATGCTGCCCCAGGTCATCAGCAGCATCATCCAGGTGGGCCTCTCTCTTTCTGTGACAAAAACTCAACTATAATATTAGATAATTAGGGAGTAGTCGGGATAGGGGTGAGTTAATCAACCCGGTCTCTCTCTCAATCTCCTGCTCTCTCTTCTTTCTCTTCTTTTTATCATCTATTTTTTATTTTCTATGCTTTCCCATCTTCTCTGTGTTGTGTGTAATAAAAATACTAAATATTACCATGGATTGGCTCTCTGCTCTCCCCCCAGGCCAGCGTGTCCCTGAAACGCATCCAGGACTTCCTCAGTCACAACGAGTTGGACCCGAATGCCATAGAGAGGAAGAGCATAGCTGGCGGTATGACCTGGCACAGACTCAAACCTGTTCCTTGAAAGATATGACACAATCAAAATACTGGGATCTTTTATTTGCTAAAATATTTTAATCAATCAAATCTTTCTTTTTTTTCCATTTTGCCTCAAAGAATGTTCTGTGACCGTCGTCAACGGCAAATTCACATGGACCAGGCAGGATCCACCTGCACTTCACAAGTATGTCCAACCTCCAGGCAGGAACGATAAAGAGTAGAATCTTCACTTGAACAGTTGACCACAGTTTTAGACTCTTTACAGTTATATAAGTCAAGTCAATATTTACAACAATTGTTAGTCCAATAATGATTTGAAGAGGACATCTAAAAGGTCAATATTCCTCATGCTCCGTTCCCAAACGTTTACGGCCGTCCTAAACGCCCGTATGTGTACGCAGCATCACCATGATGGTGCCACAGGGATCCCTGGTGGCCGTGGTGGGCCAGGTAGGCTGTGGCAAGTCCTCCCTGATATCTGCACTGCTAGGGGAGATGGAGAAGCTGGAGGGAAACGTCGCCGTGCGGGTAAAGACAATGCTGCACTAACCACACTTTTCCATCCGTTATCATTCAACAGACATCTGTAACGCCATCTGATGAACACATAAGTAGTCGGAGCCATTGTAAATTGACAATTGTTGCTGCTGATGGGCTGGAAAGACAGATTGCCCCTTGCAGACAAGGGAGAGGTGGAGCACAGTTTCAGAGCTTGTAGGACCTGTTTGTACCACTACCTTTTGCATATTTGCTGTTTAAGGGGGGGATTATAGAAAACAGGTTTTGGACTGCCCCCAGCCCAAATGTAGAATAGTATGACTTACATTTGGATCCACCCTAGATGTGCAAAAAACCACTTGCAAACGACTTTATTTGCTCGTTCCTATAACGTGTATATAGGCCTAATTAAAAAGGTTAATGAAGGTTTAGATAGTAGCGCACTGCAGGGATTTTAGTTTGTTAATTGGAAATAGCACAAATAATTGGTTATTGCAAAACAAAGTAGCTCGCTGAAAAAGGACATTTCTTTCAGATTAGTCTTGTTCTAAAGACATTGGACAATATTTCACACTATTAGATTGCTGATATTGATATTCAACAAAAAATATTTCCTAATATCAAGGACATCGTGTGGCACTCGGGGAAATGTGTAGACCATTGTCCAATGTGTAAACAAGATTAATCTGAAATAAATCGGCTCTCAATGAGCTATTGAGATTAGGAAGCAAAAAAGGGGGAATATTGAACGTCAAACTGAATTCATCATCGCGGCGATAATTGTGTGTTCCGTCTGTCTGAAACAAACCAAATATATGAAATGTCTCTTAGACGAATCAATAAAATTTTATGATAGGCTATAATATAAAACAAAATACAATAAGTGTGTGTTGTGTCGGACACACACCACCATACGCGCAGAGTAGAGTTCTCAACTGCGTGATATTATTTGTTCTTTCATATAATTAAAAATCATTGTCATTGTTGCCATTATCATTATTATATCCTACCTTATCTCCTAACAATGTAGGCATTTCCTTCGCGTGACTTATAGTTCTGATGTAACTGTAGGCCTCTGTGACTTGATAGATAATCTTCCAAATGCAAAAACGCAGCTTGAGATTCAACTAATGTCTGTCAGTGTAATGTCTGTTATTAGTTGTCCGACATGGAAATAGGCGGAGCTGGGTTGGGGGTGTCCTCGCGGGGTCGGCCCTCACGCGCGAGAGTGCTACTACACGCGCATTTTAGCCCTTGCACGGGTGGGTGCACATAATATATTTATATACCCCGTCCCCCAGGGTTCGGTGGCATACGTTCCCCAGCAGGCGTGGATCCAGAACGCCACCCTGAAGGACAACATCCTGTTCGGGAAGCCCTTGGAGGAGCAGAAGTACCACTGCGTCCTGGAGGCCTGTGCCCTGACCCCTGACCTGAAAGTGCTCCCCGGGGGAGACATGATTGAGATTGGGGAGAAGGTACCGTCGGTGGTTGTGATGGTGGGAGGGTTGGAGTTGGGGTGTGGTTAATGATTTGAGCTTGTCTGCCATCAGACTTGTATAATTGTGAGACTAGGGTGTGGTCATCATTGGTTTCTTTTGGACGCATTTAGAATTTCTTGTACTATTTCAGATCAGGACGGTCCACCCTTTTACCACCCAACCACACCAGCATCTCTACGTTTTAGCGTTTATTCTCTACTATGACTGACCAGTATTTCACACACATAAAGTGTAGGAGAGACTTCTACCTTTATATTTTTGAAGTTCCCTCGTCGCTTGACTCTCCCTCCCGTGTCTCCAGGGAATCAACCTTTCCGGTGGCCAGAGGCAGAGGGTGAGCCTGGCCAGGGCGCTATACAGCGACGCTGAAGTCTACCTGCTGGACGACCCCCTGTCTGCGGTGGACGCTCACGTGGCCAAGCATATTTTTGACAACGTCATCGGCCCAGATGGGGCGCTAAAGGGCAGGGTATGAAACTCCACTTTTAAGACTCAAAAACGCACCTAATTTCCATCAAAGCGAAAAAATCTAAATGTAACTGGATGATGGTCACTTCGTCCTTAACTTTTCTACCGATGATATAATAACTGACTTCTGTGATTGGTCAAAAAAACATGCGTCGATTAAATTGCCGTAGACGCATTTTCAGCGGTAAATATTTCCAATTACGGTAGTAAGATGAGCTGCCATTTCACATCGTCTTTCTGGGGATTAAACGAGAGAAACCTGTTGAACAACAGTCAGTATAAGCAGAAGGTCCATGTGCAGTGACCTATCAGTACCGTGTAATTATAATCCCGCCTGACCTTCCCACGCTGCCCAGAATCGCGCTGTGATTGGCTGGCAACATGAGGTTAGAGATGGTTACATTTAGGTATTCGGTTACAGATGGTCAAGTTTAGGGTTAGGTTACAGATTGTTTTGTTTAGTAAGCAGTGTGTGTCCAGCAAATCACCTTATTCGTGGGCAGGTCTAACAAGGACCTGCGGCGAGATCCATAATCACGTATCGGTACCTTTTTGACGATATCCATTATGATCACAAGGCATTCATTCTTGGGCCGTGTCCACACTACGTCGGCTACATATAATATAAGGGAGAACCTTTGAAACGAGGTGTTTACACATCGCTGGCTTGTTTGGTCGAGTGCTTCTAGTGCTTGTCATGAGCTTTAAACGCCCGCTAGCCCTGGAGTGTTCTCTTCTCTATTCATAGATAAGCTCATAACAAGAAGGAATTTCCAGTCTGAGAGAACTCAGTTATTTGTACAATAAAAGTACATATACATTTTTCTTTTAAAGCATGCAAGTAAAAGTGCAGGGAAGGGACTGAATAAGTCATAATAAGCCTCCCCCTCTAGGGGAGGGAGTATATTTTTCTTAAAAAACATTAACAACATTAAAATTAAATAAAAATGAAAACAAAACAAAAACATTACCATAGTCTTGCACTTGTCTTTGCAATATATTTATTCCAGAGTAGGAAACCTCTGTATTTTACCTCAGAGTTGGTCTGAGGTAGGAGGAGAGGACCCAAAAATGCAGTGACAGCACCATCTGGGGTTCAACTCAGGTCATTGCATTTAGTTATTTGGCAGATGATTGTATATAGACATACAGGGAGGCAGAAAACCAAAAATATATATATTAGAGCAACTACAAAAAGTCTGAATGACCAAGTTTCTAAAAAACAGTAGCTACAGGAATCAAATAAAGTGGCTGCCTGGTACATAGGAGTTACTGCATTACTAGTGTTAAAACAAAAGTACACAAGTCGGTACACAAGTCAGTTGAAATGTTCCCAGAAAAAGACATTTTATGAAGATTCCCGATCTTCATAAAGAGTCTTTTTCTGGGAACATCTGTTTCTCTGGAATTCTGTAATTGTTGATACATTTGGCAGATAGCTGTGATAAATATTCACGTCCCTCACCTGGTTCTCTGCACCATGGCCACCACACCCATCTGCTGCATGACCAGAAGAGCGTCATGGTACTAGACAAAAGTGTTGGCCCAGAAGAAAGTACTAGACATCAAAGTGATGTTTGTTCGGCAGAGCATTGTGTTACTAGACTGGATCAGAAGAGCATCATGGTAGGACCAGAGCACTAGAGCCACCAGAGCAAAAGGGGTGGCAGGCATAGCCCTCCTTGATGCATAGAGTGAAGGGAAAAAACAGCTCCGTGGGATGCTGACAAACAAGAGTTAGATATAGCTGAACATTTAGTTGACATTCTGCTTGATAGTTTTCCCACAATTCCTTCCCCCATAGTTACCAGTTCTCCCCACTCAGTTTTACCCAACATCAAACGAGTTATTCCCCGATCTTCTTTCGCCGTATTTGCTACAGTTTTTCCCATTTTGTTGCCACCGTTACCAGAGCACACATCTGTGTGTAGGCTACACAATGACGTAGACGGTGACCCCCCCCCCCACCCCAGAGTCAAGTCAGTCACCTCGTTGACCCCAGTAAATACAAATACAAAACCACGTATACAACACTCCACTCAAAGCACGTAGAAGCATGTAAACACAAGCAGCGGTGAAATGCAAGTTTGAGGGAAAAGAACAGAGATAGGCCAACTGCTAGCATGCGAGGAGATGAGGAGAGCCACAACATCACGGCTCACCTGAAGCCAACACAGCCAAAACATCTTCAACCAGCTCATGACAGAATAACAATTGGGACGTTGAAGCTGCCCATTTGTAGCCACGGTTTGTCCGGATTTGTTCACAAGCACACGAAGACACAAACAAGCAACGGCGGGTCCTTTTTTGAACTTGAGAGCTAATGAGAAGGAACGCACTGTGATTGGCTGTGACAAGCTCGAGACAAGAACGAAGAAACCCGAAGAAAACAATTGTTTCTCGTTTCTTTTTTTCTTTGCTCAATTGCGTACGATGTCAACGTTATAGTATAGTTAAATGTTTAAAAATATTTAATAGCGGATTTGTTATGGCCTACCTTTTAATTTCCCACCTCCAAAAGATAAATTAACAGGCTATCACACGCATATTTGAAACAGCAATTTATGACCGATTCGACAATCATTTTATAAGACTGATAATGCGTAAAGCATCCGTAAATGTGTAGAGATCTTCCTCTGTGCAGAGGGATGAGGTCGCGCTGTTTTCATAAAACGACCATGAACATATTAACGCTATGGAAGTAGGCCTACTCTCGATGAATACTAATATCGTGCTTTCTTCCATTGGCTGTGTAGGCTACTGTTTAATTGAATGTGTCTGATGACTGTTTCGTGTCAGTAGCCTACCTACCGTGGCCAACGGGGTAAAGGCACACGTGCCGTGGAGTCTATCAAGCACCATTTATGAAACCACACGCCGGCGCTAAAGTTAAATCATAATATACTGGTTGAGTTAAACATCAAAATGTATAAAAGCTGAATTATCTTAAATTGACAGTTATGAATTGTAAAAAAAAACAAGCAAGACAGTCAAGTTAATCGCTGATTTTTGGATCCCAGTATGGAGGTCAGAGTATTGAGACATGACTTTTAATAATTATATTTTTGTTCTTTTTCTTCATCTTGGGCCTCTCGTTTCTCATTATCATCCTCGTTATTCCACGGAAGACACGCATCCTGGTGACCCACGGCATCAGCTTCCTGCCCCAGGTGGACAACATCCTGGTGATGGTGGAGGGCCACGTGTCGGAGATGGGCTCCTACCAGGAGTTGCTCGACCAGAACGGGGCCTTCGCTGAGTTCCTCAGGAACTACGCCGTGGAGGACATTATCGAGGAGGAGGCGGCCATCGGTACACACACACACACACACACACACACACACACACACACACACACACACACACACTCAAAATCTCAAAAGGTTGCGACTTTTTATTTATATTAGATTTGCTTTACTCTTGTATTTTACTGCCATTACAGAGTGTCTTAGTGTCTAGAAACGCACTACATGCTTTTATAGTATGTGTTAATATATACTATAAGATGTATTATTTATACATATACACATATATTACATGTATTAACTGTATATTTGACAATAACCCAATAACATGCTGTGTTGTTTAAGTAAAGAGGTTTTTTTTAAGGGTAGTGTATACGTTGCATAAACAAACACGCTGGCTAAACAAAACCTGACCATGTCTTCCTCAGAGGACCTGATTGAAGACGAGGAGCTGTTCGCCGACGACACGCTTAGCTCCCACACAGACATGGTGGACAACGAACCAGTGGTGAACGAGACGAAGAGACAGTTCATGAGGTACTCGAACCGCGATTGGGGGTGGGAAAGTCGCCTTACATAGGTCCTATCGGCCACCATCATCATTTGTGAAACCAGAATGAGCCGGGAGCGGTCTACAATCTGCACGGTCTCATACAGAGGCAGGCGTGCAGTCAACCAGAACGGATATTCTCACAGAGCATTTCACTCGCTAAATAGCTGACCGATGGCTATGGCATTTCTAACAAGTTACTCTAATTATAGCTCTCAAATCTTCCCCACAGCACCTTAAAGACACTGTTACATATTTTTTATACTGCATTGGCTAGCCAAAAACAAAAAAACAGGGTTTTGGTTTCAGAGCAGCTGCTGCAGGCCTTGATACGTTGTTGCCTAGTGAGCCGTGTAAACAGTGGCCAGAGGTGTGTAAGAGGAAGTTTGACCTTTTGAGGTCGCAATACACACACGTCATCCCCTGAATAAACACATCGATGTAAAACCAGTCCAGGAGTGATGCAGGGAGCGGGAAAGGGGGAGAGGCAGATTATTGTGGAATGCAGCCGATAACCTGACCCCCTCCTTACCGTCTGGAATCTGTTCATGATCATTATGTCGCCTTTTAACCCGCCATATTTTATTTTGTTTTCTTTTTCCTCCACCACAGGCAGATCAGCATCATCTCAGCGGACTCGGACACCTCGAAGACGCGCACGTTGAGGCGACACACGTGTTCGCAGCGGAAGCCGGGCGAGCCCCCGGCGGAAAAGAAGCAGGGCCAGACCCCCGGGGCGGCGAAGCTCATCCAGGAGGAGACCGCAGAGACCGGCAGGGTCTGTCCTTACAAGCTACTTCTTTCTACTTACTATTAGCTATTAGTTCATGCTATTTAGTCATTTAGGAAATGCTTTTTTCTATCCAAAGCGACTTGGTGATTTCAGTATACATGTAATTCAGGAGCAGGTGTAGGTCAGCGATCTTGCTCATTGATGCCTCCAGGTAGACCGTGGACATCAGGAATCGAACCGAGTACTGACGGTTACCCTATATCCTGCTCCTCTGGTTCTCTAACCATTCTAACTACATTGTTTCCACCCCGTGATGTATTATAAATAATGTGATATATAGTTCCAGTTCTAGTTAGTCAGGGTGGAGATGATTCTCTGGTAAGGGTTTGGTGTGATTAAAGTCAGTGTCCCCAGCTGAGAATACACACCTGAAAAGTGCTAACTGGTTAACACATATTCCCTGGGACAACCACAGCAACTGGATAGCTAGCCGGTGGCTAAAAGGCTAGCTCGCTCATTGGTAGCATAGTATTAGTTATAGCGGAGAGCTTCGAGTAGAAGTGGTGAATTCACACGAACATTTATTAGTATTCATGGTTGTCCATAAAACAACTTCAATTCCATTGAAGAAATACGATTTAAGAACGATCCCTCTTTTGAAAATGAAACGACTCTTGATTTCATACCTTGGCAACTGCTCTGCTCGCAGGTGAAGATGCAGGTGTTCCTCGACTACGCCCGGGCGGTGGGTCTGGTGCTGTCCGTCATCATCTGCCTGCTGTACGGCTGCCAGAACGCGGCCGCAATCGGGGCCAACGTCTGGCTCAGCGAGTGGACCAACGACGCCACCAACAACCAGACCAGGGGAGATGTGAACATAAGGCTGGGGGTGTACGCGTCGCTGGGCATCGCGCAGGGTGAGACTCGCACCGGAGACTCGACTGTCCAAATGCATACACGACACGACGCCCAACGACGACCACCAGTTGCTAGTAACGCCTCCACATAACTGTTTGCGTAGAAAGTCGACGTTGCGGTTTATTTATTTTGTTTATGCAGCCCAGTTCTGGTTTGTACCTCACGGCTACAGAGTTCACTGCGTAGGTCAGGTTTACTGCATGCCTTTCGGGTGTGTTTTGGTGCACCAGGGCTCTAGACGCAACGCAAGCCCTTCTGCAACGCAAGGTTGCGAGCCTTATGCTGCGTTGCATTGGAAACGAATGGACTTCTTGTAAACCACAACGCAACCAGTATGTACGAGGCGTTTTGCTGCCCGATCCAGGCTACGTTGTCGGCATGAGCTAGCAACGGCATATGCACCCACGTGTACCGTTACTTGCTCATCTCGACGTGTAGCCCAGATTGATAGCATAACACTGCACTGACTCTTCTATAGCCGATACACACTTGGTTTATAGAGTAGACACAGGAGTGTAAACACAGGTGCAACACTTATTATGGGTGTGCTCCATTTATGTATGACAGTGCTGTCTGTATAGATAAGATAAGATAAACTTTGGTTAATCCCAGGTGGGACATTTGGGAACGGACTACACTACACTTCGCACAAGGCTAGCTATGTGCTCAGAACACTGGATGCTGACCAGACTACAAGTTGTTTATAGAATGACATTTACATCACGTTTCCACCAAGGTTTATTATTGTTGTCTATTAACCTGCCTTACTGACTCCCACTCAGGGGCAGCTTGCTATGAATCAATTGAATGAAGGTACATCCACTGTGATGCGTTCACCGTGCATCAGTTTGAAGCCAGCTGTTTATTATATGTTGCATGCAAAAACACAGCATTGCACACCCCTGTTCCCTCTTACAGCGACAAAAAGCCACCTATGTCAACCACCAAGAGCTCCTGCTTTATCCTCATTCCCCACCGTACCCTTGTCCCTCCCCTCCCCTCCCCTCCCCTCACTGTCCCCCAGGTATCCTAGTCATGATTTCATCGTTCACCCTAGCCATGGGCAACATCGGCGCCGCCCGGAAGCTCCACTATAACCTGCTCAGCAACAAGTTCCACACGCCACAGTCTTTCTTTGACACGACGCCGCTCGGCCGCTTAATCAACCGCTTCTCCAAGGACATTTACATCATCGACGAAGTGCTGCCCGCCACCGTCCTCATGTTCCTGGGCACCGTTTTCTCCTCCCTGTCCACCATGATCGTTATCATTTCCAGCACGCCCATCTTTGCCATGGTCATTGTGCCGCTGGCTTTAATATACGTCTTTGTCCAGGTACCCGCGCTCCACCCCCCCCCCCCACCAGCAGGGAGCCTCAGGGTGGCCACTCGGAGGAGTGTGTGTGCGTGTCTGTCTGCACCTGTCTGTCTGTGTGTGTGTGCGTGCATGCGCTTGTGTGTGTATTATATCTGTTATATCTTCCACTTCCTGGAATGGCTGGAATGCTTGTCGGCCCCTCTTTTACATCTGACCCGTCACTCGTCCACTCCCTGTTTCTCTTCTTCGGTCCACCTGTTGACGTGAGCGTCTCTCCTTGGCCGTCTGTGGTGACCCCGCCCCCTCTCTATACACACACACACACACACACACACACACACACACACACACACACACTTCCTACACCGCTGACGTGCACACACACATTTCCCTGCATGTGTAAGCAGGAAATCTGCCATCTTGCGGGGCTTGTATATACGGCACATGGTCCGTATTGATTTCGTTCCTTTGCTGAGTCAGGGATGCAAAATGCTCATTCTCATTGGCCAGAACTTAAGCCCAGCGGGGTACAGATTATGAACAGATTATGAACAGGTTAGGGACTGGTGTTGTTGTTGTTGCATTATTTGTATCTGTATCACAGGCAAATGCGTGCGTCTCCCATCTTTTCCAGGGATTTCTGGAGAAACGGGGCAGGTGTTTTTGTTGTACAATGTAGTGACTGTAGAATGCCTCCTCAGAGTTGCTCTGCTCCCCTCTAGTGTCAGAATAGCGGAAGTGCGCTGAGAGCGCTTGCCTGGGCACCCACACATTGCTGCAGCTGCTAATCAAAATTTGTGCTTTGTGTGAAAGCGCACAGTTAACAGCAGGGTGTTTTGTTTTTTTTCATTGTCGTCCCCCCACCACCCCTCCGCACCCTCCTCCTCCTCATCACCATCCTCCTCCTCCTCCTTGCAGGTGTGTTGTTACTGGTGAACTGCCTGCTGGGTCGCTCTTACTGCATGCTGCGCGCGGCCAGGCTAACACACGAGGGCATGCTGCGGCGCGTGCTACGCGCTCCGCAGGCCTTCTTCGAGAGCACCCCCACGGGGCGAATCCTGAACCGCTTCAGCAAGGACGTGGACACTATAGACACTCACATCCCTGAAAATATAGACATATGGATGCGTACTTTCTGGTACACACTGAATGTGCTGCTCGTATGCTCTGTCCTCACCCCAATGTTCCTCATAGTCATAGCGCCGCTAATGCTGTTCTATTGGTGGGTCCAGGTAAATAGGCAAAGACTAAAAACGGTCCACTTACACTTGACTGAATTCCGCATGCTGTCTGAGAGTGCTGTGGTTGGTTGTCATTTTGTGCGTTGTGTGCGTGTGCCCGCTGATTTGACATTAGCGCGTGGTTTGGCCCCCTCTGTTGCCCGTGGTAGTAGTAGTAGCGGAGACCCTGGTCAGCGCCTCAACGACGGTTGTTCTTGTAAGGGCCATACCCAAAATGCGGACAGTTGGATATACCGGTGCATGAATATATTTTTTGGAAACAAATTGAGATACTTCTCCCTCACTGGACCGGAGGCGGTTTCTGTGTGGTCGTTTTATGGAACAGCCGTCCTGTAGTGGTAGCTAGTCTTGTGTGTCCCTGGGATATGTGGTTCTTAACTAGTAGAAACTAGAGAGCCCGACCGATGTTTTATGTTTGGGGCCTACAGCACCATTCAGAAGTCAAAGCCGACGGGATCTTCAACATTTGGTGATCAAACAGTTGGAATATATATTCCCCCAAACTGAGAATATGGGTCAGGCTCTGGTATCTACCACTTAACCCATTTAGAACGGTTAGTGGCATGGTGTCTCCCAGTGTGGGGACAGCAGATACTAACAGCAGGGCCATAGGATGATCTCTCCTGTGTTCAGCTAAAAACGGAACCAGCTTTGCTTAAAGATGGACAGAAAATCACAAATAAAAGATGCTATATCTGTCCTCAAGGTGGCGTAGTTTGCATGATAAATAACCGATAGCCACTTGCCCCCCTAGACATATCAGTACAGGTGCAAAAACCTCTCATTGATTCTGTTTCTGTTCATTTTTAAAATCTTTTTGTGCGCGCCTGCCTTCTGCTTACTGTCCTGAGCGCCAGACGATCAGCTGCTACATCGCATCTTTCACCCTCCCCACTTTGGTCCAGGCTTTGTTGCGTGCGTGCATGGTGTCCTGGTCGTTCCATCTCCCCTGCCCCTATAGCAGCAGAGCCCTAACCCTACTACATGCTGTTGTGACTCTCTAGCCTGTGCTGTGTTTTGCACGACTGTATTAGGGCTGCGCAATTATGACAAAAATTATAATTGCGATTATTTTTCAAGATATTGTGATTATTCATTGCAATGAACAGATTATCGATTCAATTAATATTCTGCGGCCCTTACTGTATAAAAAATAATAATAATAAAGCAATTCCTGAGTTGTAACGGTTTGTAATTTGATTTAAATGTAACGGCCGTACAAATTCCGATTTATTTATGTTTTTATAGATTATAGATTTTGATTAATATGCAAATAATTGTGCAGCCCTAGACTGTTGAAACCAAACCAGTCGCTACAACGCGATGGCACGTAGGCTAGAAGAGCTACTGAGGACTGCAATGTGCACGTGTGAGCATGCTTGTGTGAACTAGCTGAAGGGCACATTGCAGAGGATTGTGTGCCATGTCTATTTGGATGTGAACAATGCAGTATATGTGCGTCAGCTAACATTTATTTATTTTTATTTGTATTTGTGGCATTGATGGCTCAATAGCTCTTCCGTGCACTCACAGAATTGTGAGAGCCCAAATTGCAGTTAACATTTTCGATTGGTTTATATGTTTAACAAACACCCAAGGTTTTTGTTGTTGTTGTTCTTCATGTATTATAATTTGGGCTTCTACATTGACCCTTGATCTTGGCGTGTATAACTATTATCATCCTATGATATGACTTTCTCTATGATATTCACAATTTCCACACAACAACTTGTTGTTTGATGGCAAGCGGAAATAATGACATCCGTTGAGAACTGCGGGTGTTTTGTCTGAACATTGGCCTCGCTGCTATGCATGTGTGTGCGTCTCTATGTTTTGTCTCCATGTTGTGTGTGTGTGTGTGCGTGCGTGCTGCGTGTGTGTGCATCAACATTTCTTTTATTCCATTTCAATTGCATAGTAATACGCTTGTGACGGTACAGTATGTTATAACGCTGTGTTTGTCCCCCTTTCTTAATCCGAAAACGAAACGATTGACCACGTCATCGACGACAAACGACCGCTTTAGAGGTTTTACGTGGCCACGTCGCGCCAGCTCAAGCGGCTGGAGTCCGTCAGCCGCTCGCCGATATACTCCCATTTCTCAGAGACCATCACGGGCGCCAGCGTCATCCGCGCCTACAGCAAGGACGGCGACTTCGTGCACATGAGTGACACGCGTGTGGACGACAACCAGAAGAGTTACTACCCAGGGCTCGTGGCTAACAGGCGAGTGTGAACGCACACCTACCGCCACGCATGCGCCTATGCAGCAGCTGTGTTGAAAATTATATATATATGTATTTTATCCAAAGCTTCAAACAAGTGTGGGAAGCAAAGGTGGTCCCGAACCCCTATCCCTGGCAGTGTTAACGGCATGCTCTACCAGTTCAGCTAGTCTCTCTCTCTCTCTCTCTCTCTCTCTCTCTCTCTCGTGACAAGATAATTTAGGCACACGTTAAGCACCACAGATTCCATAATATACCTTTAAAGACATATCTGTTAATAGCTGCTGCGTGATAAATATTATATATATTTTATATATAATATAGTATGTGATATTATATATATAATATCACATACATATCCATTGATCAGCATTAAGCAGTGCGCTCACGTGAGCCACCATGTGTCTCGCAGGTGGCTTGGCATTCGCATCGAGTTCATCGGGAACTGCATCGTGCTTTTCGCCGCGCTGTTCGCCGTCATCGGGAAAGAGAATCTGAACCCGGGTCTGGTGGGACTGTCCGTGTCGTACGCCCTGCAGGTACGCCGGGACACGACTCCCTCCGCTCCGTCTCCGGACCTCCCAGAGCCTAGTCTCGACCCGCGGGCTCAGAATCAGAAAGTTGTTTATTGCCATTTGCCGTTTTAAAAACACGCATTGGAATTTGCCACGGGTCCGGAGCAACACTTAAGACAGTAACATGGACAGGGTAAAGTGTGAGACAAGACAGTGCAAGACAAGGCAAAACAATAAGTACAGCAATGGTCTTAGTGCAAATGGTAAGTATGTAAGTTCGGAAGTCACTGGTTTTGGTTCCATGCCTGAAGAGTAGAGAACGCTAAAGAGATGGCTAATACACAGCGTGTCTGAACCGTCATGTAACGTTTCCAGATGTCATTTATCTTTTTGAAGAAGTGTACGCCCCTATAATTTGTATTATTAGTATCTTGCATTTAGCTTAAAGCTATAATGGTTTTAATCATAAAAACACAAATGTCAAAGGCAGCGTTCAATGCAGTCACAATACAGAGGAGGGACAAAACTACGTCTTCTCACACACTCACAAATACAAGCTGTGACAACGTGCCTGAACGCCACGTTTCATCATTTATTTTCAACCAATCATTTTTTTATTGCTCAAAATATACCGTATTGTAGTTTGTAGAAAGAAATTGGCAGTCAAATTAAATCAGGGCCCCACATTTCAATTGATATGGAGTTGTCATTCAACTTTGCAAAGGTATTTTATGCTAGAGGTGACACAATGCACTTAGATTTTATTGAAAAGGTGACCATTGTAATTATGGGTATTTTATTGTGAAGGTGGCCAACGTATTCCTATGTTATTGTGAAGGTGACCATGACTCTAAACTGGATGGTGCGCATGACGTCAGACCTGGAGAGCAACATTGTCGCTGTGGAGAGGGTCAAGGAATACTCAGAGACCAAGACGGAGGTACGCGGTCCGTCTACTTACGCAACGTGTGCGTGTGTGTGTGTTTGTACGTATTTGCACAGCATCTGTTTGTTGTTTGTGTTCAGGAGGAGAAATTAGTTTTGCCAGAAAAAGCACTCCTCAAAGACAAGAATTTTATTCATGTTCCAAAAACAACAACAACAAAGCTGCCAGGTCATGTACTCTAACAAAACACCACAACAACAGTCATAAACTATAACTAGAGCCATAAATGTTATAATACCTCGTGCTCTATGTGGGCCCCTTGTATTGCATAAAGGAAATTAGGCATTTGTACTGTATACTCAGTTCCAGACCAGAATGACCCCACTCACATATACATGTATGTGTGTATGTAAAAACATATTGGTCTAACACCAGGCTGAAATAGCATGTCATATCCAGAGAATGTCCCAGTGCATAAATTTTAATATTAAAAAAATCATAACTTGGAACAAAAAGGAGAGAAATGTATGTGTCAACAATCAAACTACCTGTATCAATTCAGTAGGTTCAGTAGTAGTAGATGAGTGTTCTGTGTCGCTTGAGACTCGAGGATCGGTATTGACAGTGTAAAGACGGTAAACATCTGTCACTCTGCGTGTCCTTATTGATCAGATTCCCTCACATAGCAAGCGCTTACATCCTTGCTATGCAAGGTTACATTGAATTTACAAACACTAAAACGTCACCCGCAGGCCCCTTGGGTGGTGGAGGACAAGAAGCCGCCCTCTGATTGGCCACCGCAGGGCAACGTGGAGTTCCGGGAATATAGTGTGCGCTACCGCGAGGGGCTGGACCTCGTCCTCAAGAACCTCAACCTGAGCATCAATGGCGGGGAGAAGGTAATGATGAGTCATGGCAGGTGCTCCACCTGTTCTGGGGCAGCTGATTGGTTCATTGATAAGACAGTACCCAAAAGACCATCTCCAGTGGGCAGGATAGTGTAAGTGTGCTAGGGTGTTATGACTCCCAGCCGAAAGGTACTGGGTTCGATCCCTAATGTCCGCAGGCTAACTGTAGGCCTCCTTGAGAAAGATTAACCCCTACCTGCTCCTGAATGACATCTGAATTCAGTGAACGTCACTTTAGGTGAAAGTGTCTGCTGAATGAATAAATTGTATACTGTTAAATAGTAAAAGCTCCCATTGTTGTAATGGCTACCCTAGTCACAACCGTATACATTTTAAAAAATTTGATTTTCAGTCCAAATCTTTGAAGCTCCTAAGAAGTTTTTTAGCGCCAAGTTACGTACGATTAGCCAAGCGTTGCTGGTTCTCCTGCTTCTTTGCACAAGGGAGCCAGCCAGCCATGTTCCTACTGATAATATATATCACGTTAACATCCACATCCTCCTCTACACATTTTACTTAACTATACATAAACAAATGTGATTGTTAAGATGCAGCGAATTTGTCTTTCACAAGGTTTCATCCACTTAGTATCTGATCCAAAACCCTGATGTGCAGGGAGACAAACAGAGCCGAGGGGAACTTTAACTCATCACAAGTTTGCTCAGCGTCACCGCCCCAGCACATCTGTAAACTCCATTTGTGTGTTACAGGTGGGGATCGTGGGTCGGACAGGGGCCGGTAAGTCCTCCATGACGCTGTGTCTCTTCCGGTTGCTGGAAGCCGCCGATGGTGAGATCACCATAGACGGGGTGAAGATCTCAGAAATCGGCCTCCATGACCTCCGGTCCAAACTCACCATCATCCCACAGGTGGCTACGTCACAGTCTTCTTTCTCTGAGAATTGCTTATAAATAAAGATTTTTGCCATTGAAAAATAAAATAAATCCTAAATATTTCAATTTCAAGAGATTTTTCATTAGCATCCTTGAAAAAAAAAAAAAAAGACATTCTCCATATTGAATTTTATTTCATTGGACATTTGTTCTCAACGCATAACAATTTCACAACTACTAATTATGAATTTGAATATATAAAATGCCGTCAAAGGCATAGTTTTATAATCTAATGTAAAAAGTGTGAATATATAAAATGCCGTCAAAGGCAAAGTTTTATAATCTAATGTAAAAAGTGTGAATGATTTTTTTTTCCAATAAAAAAAAAATATAATTAAAAAAAAAATGTCAAGGAACCGGTGCTGTTTTCGGGGACGCTGAGGATGAACCTTGACCCCTTCGACACGTACAGCGACGAGGACATATGGAAGGTCCTGGAACACTCCCACCTCAAAAAGTTTGTCAACAACCAGTCAGCGAAGCTGGAGATGGAGTGTGCTGAAGGAGGAGAGAACCTCAGGTAATGAACTTGATTGCATCATTCCCATAGTAGCCTGCGAGCATTGTTCTCTCAAGTAAATCCAAAATCAATTTGAAAATTGTCGATGGTGGCTTTTACAAAAATCTAATTTCAAAGACTGGCCTCACAGAAAGAGGCCTGTTGTGAAGTGGGAGGTCTGCCAGGGTGGTCAGGGTAGAGGCACTCTAGTTAGGCTTGTGGGAGGGATCAGGGGTTAGAGTTGGGTGGGCAACAGATGTAATACTGGATATTCTTTTTCTATTTTCTTTCAATTGTTCGCCCGCCATTGGGCTAAAATTGTATAGGCATGTAAACAGTCTAGCGTCTACTGTAATGTTGGTAAGCCTGAACCAAAAATGCAATAAAAACAATTTAACCGTTTTTCAGGTAAAAACGTTAGCGGTTTTCTGTGTGCGTTTGTGTGAGAAGTGTTGGCCAGAGGCAGCTGGTGTGTCTGGCGCGGGCCCTCCTGAGGAAGACGAGGATCCTGATCCTGGACGAGGCGACGGCGGCCATCGACCTGGAGACGGACAACCTCATCCAGTCCACCATACGCACCCAGTTTGAGGACTGCACCGTGTTCACCATCGCTCACAGACTCAACACCATCATGGACTACACTAAGTAGGCCCAACTACACCACGTCTCACTGGTTAAAGCATCGTTAAAGTTTGGTAGAGGTTTGGGTTGTGTAGTTACCTTGCCGTGATGTAACTCCAAATATTGGCGAGATATCTTCAATAGTTGCTCCGTAGATTCAAACTCCGAAAGTGTTTTTTTCTGTCCCCCATTGACTTACATTGCACGGCGAAACTGGTCTCAAAGTCACACTTTTAGCACACAAACGAATGCGAACAAAGCAGATTCTGCCAATGTATAAAATAACAAAACCCGATTCAGCGTTTTTTGGAGTTAAAAATGTCAACTTTGGGTTGATTTGACTATTTGAATTTGGAAAATGATCCTGTAGTTAGCTTCCGAGACCGAATCACCGTGTTTGTTCTATATATACGCTCCTTCGCTAGCACGAGTTGAGACGGTTTCCATATTCAATATATCTACAGCAAGGGGATGAAGAAAATGGTACCTTTACCAATCATTGTAAACAGACGGAAAAAACGCTGAATCGGGTTTTGTTGTTTCATACATTGGCAGAATCTGCTTTATTCGCGTTCGTTTGTGTGCTAAAAGTGTGACTTTGAGACCTGTTTCACTGTGCAATGTAAGTCAATGGGGGAGAGAAAAAAAACATTATTTTGGATTATAAAGTTAAAATCTATGGAGCTATTAAAGATATCTCGCCAATATTTGGAGGTACATCATGGCAATGTAGCTACACAACCCAAACCTCTACCAAACCGTAATTAAGCTTTAAGCGCGGATTCTAGGCATGGGTTCCCGAATTCACTTGGAACCGAATAGTACGGATATGAAAAATACGGTTAAAAGCACATTTTTTAAATTGCTTCGTCACAACGCATTTGAGCTCTTATTTTGAAGGTGGCCGAGGGTCGACTGACGCGTTTACAACCGGTCTTTAGGCTATGCTTGCTAACTTGCTCCTGTGAGTTTTAATCATTTAAAAAATATATTTTGTGGCCGCTACTCTAGGACCTTCTAGTTTGACACAAATTACCTATTTGTGCTTCACTTCTGTTTCACTTTGGTGAAACGGAAGTGACCATGGTCAATTCATATAGTTTCGCCCGAAAAAAATCTGCATGTGCAGTACCACTTGCGACCACATGGTTTAAGTAGATTAAATGTACAATAAAGGCATGCAAACTTTTCACCTTTCTGTGAAATGTGCCGTTTTCAATCCAAAATACAGTAGGATAATTTTTTTTATTTGATTGGATTTATTAGTTAACCTTGTACCTCAAGCCTAACGAGAACAAAGACCCTGCAAATAACATGTTGTTCCTACATTAACAGGCAAGGTATGTAGCATATCCAAAGATATATAACTACTAGCATATGTAGTCATCATGGTTAAAATAGCCTGTACAAGACATGTACAAGACGTAAATGACTCATTTAGAAATAATAGTAGTCATCATGGTTAAAATAGCCTGTACAAGACATGTACAAGACGTAAATGACTCATTTAGAAATAATAGTGGATATCATTTTATTGATATGTGGACCTCTAAACTATAAATATAACCTTTGACTTGACAGACGATTAAGTTAGATAGTTTAGTTGTTTTCTAAACGAGGGGTTTTGAGGAGGAGGCTCAATGCTGCTCTAATTAGACAGGAGTCAGTGAAGCAAATATGAACAAAAAACATTGCTAACAAAAAACACATTTTTGCGGTCCTAACAGGGTTGCTTTACCCCATAATGGCTGTTACAATTAGTTTTCAGGCAAATGCAAATATACTTAAAAATGAGCATGTAAAGTGACTATCTTTCAAAATGTTCTCCCGGGGGAGGATCCCCCCGACCCCCCCCTAGTTGTGGCTAGTTCACCCCTAACCAGTTTGCATGCCTGACAATATGCAGGATTTGCGATTTCAAGGTAGCTGCAGTCTAAATTTTGAAGAAAAAAAACCTCTGCTCCTCACCCCTCCCTACCACCCTCCAAAAACGAGGCTCGCTAAAAAAAATCTGAGCAATTAACCTAGATCCCTGTAGCGTTAAAGTTAGCGTCTACATGACTTTGTGTTTAACAGGAAATTAAAAAAATGTTTTTAATATCTTTCCTCTCTCTCTCTCTCTTGCTGCAGAGTCCTGGTGTTGGACAAAGGACAGATTGCAGAGTTTGACACCCCGGCCATCCTGCTGTCTCAGCGGGGGTTATTCTACGGCATGGCTAAAGACGCGGGCCTCGTGCAATAGCGCCCCCTGTCTCTCAGTTACATTCCAGCTGTCTGGATTGGAACTGGGGAAGCTCTGTCAGGGACACTGAAGCAGTTCATTGTAAAAGAGGTTCAGTTCCGAGGCTTAGTTTTAAAGATTGCAAAGTTTGCCAACATCAAACATTTTGTTCTTCTAGCAATTTAGTTGTTCTAGCAATACTTCAGGACTGTTCAGATCACGTTGGCGATGCAGCCTGTCACTGAGTATGAATGCTCAATTAGCTATCTTGTAATTAATGTAACCATACTTTTCATGGGTTCGACCAAAGTTACTGGCACTGATTGAGTTGTACAACACGTCGCTCATCTGTTTCTTTGTGATTTATAGAAGCCATTTTTTTTTACTACAAAAAACCCATTGTTTTCTGCATATACTGCTTGACACAAGTCTTGGAATTAAGTGCCTTGTGGCAAGAGGAGGAGTACTTCTGAATGTAACGTTTGTTTAAATCAGTTGTCTAGAATATTGTCCTTTGTTTGGTTATTTTTATTCAACAACCTAGCAATACTGTGCCACTGTACTTTCCAGAACCTTGTCAGAGGGTTCACCGCTTCAAAGTGCTTAAAGTGGCAATGAGCCCACCTATTTTTGTACTGTATCATTATTTAAGCTACTTCTTAAGAGTTCTCTCATTTATGGAAGATTGTTTGACTACGTTTGGCTTTGTGTGATTCGTGAATCTCGTCTGTAAAAACTTTGAATTCCATACTAGCAAAATATGGACATATGTTAACTACTTTATTTAAAAAATCTAGGAAAAAATACTTTCTTTGCTCATTGTTTAGCCATACACATACGAAATTCTCTTGAAAGCCAAAATGTATTACATTTGATAGGAATTTATAAACACAATGTCTTGGTTTCAAACCATCCTGTTTTGTTTCTCGATTGATAGCACACGTCTGCCTTCACTTTCCATGAACTTCCACAAGGGACAAATTGCCCGTAGCTTTTTATTTTTTAAACAATGTGTTTATTGATTTCAACAATAGACAGACAAACAAGTAAGACAAATAGACAAACACATTGCGCTTTATTGATGCAGACCAGCTGTACTGACACATTCAATTGACTATTGAGATTCATGAGTTTATGCCAGAAATATGGTTAGGGTTTTTCATGTCAGTGTCGGTCACCTTCGTCAAACTGCCTGGGAGAGTCCATCTCTAGTATCATTTCCTCATAAAACAGAAAAGGCGCAGTGTGACCCAGAGATTTCCAATATGAAAACCCAGCAACTGAAATCAAAAACTAAATTAAAATGTTCTTCGTAAAAGTTCTTCCACCAAGTTGCCTTTTCTAAAATCAGCACGACTTTGTTAAATGTATATTCTGCATTTATTCATTTCCGCACTTCCTCGTCTGGAAGAAATCACGAAAGCTGGAAAAGTTTTGACACGAAAACGATATGAGACAGAAATCCGAGCTGGGTGGTTCAGTATGTGTGCTTCATGCAAGATACGAAGCAGTTTGAAACCTCATATAACCCTGTGTCCTTTAATGGGTTTCAGTTCAATTGGTTGCGTACGCTTCATTCCCTTTCAACCCCACGCCTGTTCTACCTTCAAACGAATATTCAAACCTTCGTAGCCTCAAATTGTATCTTATAGCCACAGTGACTTTGACAGTTATAGGCTAAGTGGGCATCAACATGAAATATTTCACTAATCAATGTCATCCAAATCCAAACGTGTGTGTGTGTGTGTGTGTGTGTGTGTGTGTGTGTGTGTGTGTGTGTGTGTGTGTGTGTGTGTGTGTGTGTGTGTGTGTGTGTACACGCACGCACCTGAGGTGAGGGAAGTGATGAATATGAGATTTAAAAAGTGCAAAACACATTTCGTTATGGTATAGGCAGCATCACACACAACACACACGTCCTGAGATGACCTGAGCAGGAAAGCCAATAGAAAGTAGTAGACAGTACAAACATGTATTGGGTTTTACTGCCTCGCCTCTCAGCATCGCTCGTCTCTCTTCCTCTCCTCAGTTCACCTTCTCTGGCACTGCTACCAGTCTTGCAACAGGGGTTGTAATAGTGTGGTGTTATTCTCGCTATTCACAAAGCTCTGGTTGCTGGATGTACCACAGCGAAGGGAACACACTATGTATTCTGGGGTTGAACGCAGCTCATCAGCTTGTTTAGTCACAGCACTGTTTTTCAACATGCGTGCCCAACACGCATTGTGTGTCCCATCAAGCATTATGGAGTGCTGAGAATGCCAATTCATTCATACATTCAAAAATCCATGCTAAGATGTATTTAGAGAACTAATCCGGAAGGCCACACAAAGACGTCCATTGTAAATAAATGCCTGTACATTAAGTCTGGGTAGCGTCTACACGGGGTGCACTATACCCCGCATAGTCACGTATTGGTTGTCACGTACACCGCTGAAATAATCGGTTTGGTCAAAACCATATATGAGGGCAGAATTGGGCCAATGACTTCAAAGCATCTGGGGTGAAGAAAATTACTTCAAGTTAATTAATACAGATGTGCAATGGTCGATGCAGCTCTTTTGATATAGCATTCCAGTAACATTCAAATAAAATGTTACTAATGTACTGTGAATCCATCCATACAATGCAGCAGATGCAACATTTGAATGGTGTTTAATTGCTGGATTACCCACTTTACAAGCAAACAATAACAAGAACACATCCAGAACATCTGTGACTATAAACTAATCATTTGGTATTCATTACATTCGTTAGTTCTTTCATTTCATGACTTTATTGAGGCTTTGTATGCCTGTTTTTTTTTCATATGTAGTTTTATCTATTAAACTTGAGAAACTAATTTATTAAACTTTATTCAAAAAAAATGTAATTCATTATTATGCGGTTGTGCACTCAATATGATCATCAGTAGGCCTATTCATTCAAACAAGCACTGTAATTTTAAAACCATATGATTTATGGTTCAGCCTTCTGTTATGGTTATACATGTGTTAATATGTTAATTAGTTCCCTCATCAAGAATGCTATAGGATAATAATAATAATAATAATAATACAAATAAATGTACAATTTCTTTTTAATGGTTTCATTTTTTGGTAAATAATACACTCAGCAAGACTATGAGACGTAAGACGCAGGCCTATAGATAATATTGTCATTTATTTTTACAATTCAGTCCATCAGTTCTATCGATTGAACCTAATTGAAATAGGCTACACATTGCAGAGACATGTGTTGCATTAAAAACAAAAGTCACCTTCACCCAACAATAAATATTACCCAACTTTAGATACACAAAACTGCAGCTCTGTTTACAATAAACACCTTTTAAGTGCTGCCTTCATTGTTATTCGCATAAAGGCAGTGTTTAATGTAAGTTAAACACTGGCTTACCCGCGCTCGGCTAGGCTAGCAAAGGGTTAGTAAAGGGTCAATAAAGGGTTAATAAAGGGCCAATAAAGGGTTAATACAGGGTTAATACAGGGTTAATAACAGGCAGGTCCCCGCTGTCCAGCCCCACGCGCGTCAAACTTCTTTTCAGAAGTTCTTTCAACAACTTCGCGGTAATTCCTAACTGTACTAGTGAGGCAGCACACCTGGCGAGCGATGTTAGCAGAGGTTTTGCATTGGTGCTTGGCGATTTTTTCCTTTTTTTTCTTTACTCAAGCAAAGTATAAATAGGAGAATCCCTGTTGTAGTAGAAATTAAGTGATCAACCGAACTGGACTGAATCGACGGATATCCATTGACCGGCCACTGCGCCTCTTAAGCATTTTTCCCCCCAGGTGGACGCGTGATGTTTCTTGATACTTTTCGTCTGATTCAATCCATACATCTGGCGTACATCGACTACAATTAACTGCTGGGTCAGAGACGGTGCACGCGTTTCTCCACTTGCTGTGTTCAGTTTCACCCTGGCGATGTGGTGGATGCTGTTCCCTCGGTGGATATATTTCTTGGCGTGCCTCTCCGCGTGGATGGACCCCCGCGCCATAGCAATGCCTCGTGCAGCCCTTTCGCACGCCGGCATCTGCCCCAATGAGATGAACCCCAACCTCTGGGTGGACGCCATGAGCACTTGTACACGAGAGTGTGAACACGACCAGGTACTTTGATTAAACGCTAATTATTCCTTAATTACGAATGCCATGATTATGCCCACTGATAAACGACTCATTTTGACAGATGTTAAATATGTCATAAAATATCTTTTTCAAAACAATGTTTTTATAATACCACATTTGACATATCCATCCAGTACGCCTGAAATGTCTGAATTTCCGAAATCTGAATTTCTCTGCCTTTGCTCGCTTCCAGGAGTGCGAGAGCCTCGAGAAGTGTTGCTCCAACGTGTGCGGCAACAGGAGCTGTGTGGCGGCGCGCCACTCCAAGGGCCCCGTGGGCGTCCCCCTGGGGCCCACCTGCGCCGGCTTCACCTGCACCCAGCAGGGGTCCAAGTGTGACATCTGGGACGGCCAGCCGGTGTGCAAGTGCCGGGACCGGTGCGAGCGAGAACCCCACTTCACGTGCGCCTCCGACGGCATGACGTACTACAACAAGTGCTACATGGACGCCGAGGCGTGCTCCAAGGGGACCAGTCTCTCCGTGGTGACCTGCCGCTTCCACCTCACCTGGCCCAACACCAGCCCCTCGCTGCCCCACAAGACCACCCTGCAGCCCACCACCGTGCCCCCGCGTGCCACCATGCCGCCCACCACGCAGCCTCAGCCCCCCATCCTGATCAGCAGCCCCGTGCACCAGGCGGTGAGCGTGGGCGACACGGCCAGCTTCCTGTGCGACGTGGCGGGCCGGCCCCCGCCCGACATCACCTGGGAGAAGCAGCAGCAGCGAGGGGCCGAGCGAGTCCTCATGAGACCTAACAACGTGCAGGGGAACATGGTGGTCACAAACATCGGCCAGCTGGTCGTCTACAACACCCAGCCCCAGGACTCGGGCGTCTACATCTGCACAGCCCAGAACCCCCTGGGCTCCGTGCAGGCCCACCACCCTCTCACCGTGATGCCCAACGGGCCTCCCACACCCCCCGAGACCAAGAACATTAGCCTCTGTCTGCCCAAGGACTGTGTGAGACCCCCTGGTGGTGGTGGTGGTGGTGCTGTCAGTGGTGGTGCTGAGAACTGTGGGGGCGACCAGGAGAGAGTCAACTGGTACTATGAGCCCTCCAGCAACAGCTGCCTCTCCTTCACCTACTGCCCCAGCAGAGGCCATGGCCAGACTCAGGGCAAGGTGTTCGAGAGCTACGAGGAGTGCATGCAGTGCTGTGGCCCCGAACTCTCTGGTCCGTGTGGGCTCCCCGGCCTGCAGGGCCCCTGCAAGGCCTACGAGCCACGCTGGGCCTACAGCGCCACACTGCTCAAGTGCCAGTCCTTTATCTACGGCGGCTGTGACGGCAACGACAACAACTTTGAGTCCAAGGAGGCCTGTGAGGAGATGTGCCCTTACCCCAAGAATCACCATTGCAAAGCCTGCAAGTCCCGGGGCAAGATGGTGACCAGCTTCTGCAAGAGCGACTTTGTGATCCTGGGCCGGATGACGGAGCTGACGGAGGAGAAGGACTCAGGGCACGCCCTGGTCACCATCGAGGAGATCCTCAAGGACGAGAAGATGGGGCTCCGGTTCTTCGGCCAGGAGCCCCTGGAGGTCACCTTCGTCAACATGGACTGGAGCTGCCCCTGCCCCAACGTCACAGGGGCCGCGGCGGAGGGGCAGGTCATCGTCATGGGCGCCGTGAGCGAGGGGATGGCAGTGCTGCGGCCCGAGAGCTACGTGGGGGCCTCCAGCCCGCGGCGTGTACGGAAGCTGCGAGAGGTCGTCTCCAAGAAAACGTGTGACATTCTCAAGGACATTACCAACAGCCCTCAGTGAGAACGTGTGACATTCTCAAGGACATTACCAACAGCCCTCAGTGAGAACGGTTGTCCGTACCCTTGTTGTACATAATGTTTAGCCTGAGAACGAACGACATACTCCCAACTATCCTTCGTGAGACGACAGCCGCCGCCGATTCCTGACCATGGTATCGCTTTATCGAGATCATTTCAGTCAAATTCAACGCAGTTGACCTGGTCAAGAAACACAATGTTTTGTTATTTCAGGAGCTTATTTAGTTATTTAGTTTTTAAATATGACATTCCATGAGTACGTTTCTCTCTCTCTCGTCTGTTTAGAGCAGAGCTTTTCTGTTCGGTTCGCTCACAGGTTTTGTTGATTGAAATATTGGTCATGTGATTGGTCACAATGTCCCTTTTACCCGAATCCCAAAACGGTTCACCTCTGAGCCAAAATGGAGGTTGCACACCCAGGCTGCTTTGAGGCACACAACATTTTTGTATTTTTTTTTTACATAGTACTAACAGGAAACCCTAATTGTTTTGATACCTGTGCATTGCATTATACACTTCAGCGTCATACCCCCCGTGAACTGTTTTAATGCTGCGTACGTTGTGTGCTGAGAATACATATGGCTTCATTATTGGCCCATGCACACGATATGGAAGAGGATAGGTTTGTGCACATGGATAAATTGTAATTTATTTTACTAATCTGCTTTCATTATATTGTGTACTTTTTTATTGTTTCATGCTTTGATGTACTTGCTCGTTATTTAGATTTTTTGTTGCTATTTATGATAATACAGTCTTATGATTTGAACGTTGCTCCCTCTTCACCATCAAGAGCTTTTTACATTTTAAGAAGTGTGTGCTGTATTTTCTGCTGTAGTACTTCTTGTTTGTTTGCTCAGTTCATCATTTTGAAAATAAAGACCCTCTTTCTCCTAATTCCTTATTTTATTTCTCATTAAGGGCTCAATTCATCATTAAGGGCTGATTATTAAATAGATCAAATTGCAATTGTGTTTGGCACAACCGCTTAAGAGTTTAACAGTGGCAATAACAGCTACTTTGATACGCATTACATTTAGTAATTTAGCAGATGGTAATACCGAAAGTGACAAACAAGTGAGGTGGAAAATATAATCAAAGCCATCAAAATTGGATTAACTACAAAAAGTGCTGCACAACCAAGTTTCTAAAAATTTTAAAAACTTTGCAGAGTGCAGAGTATAGGAAGTATAGTAGTGTTGATAGTGATAGTCAAGTGCATAATAGTTACATCTCAGAGATACATCCATCATCTCAACAAAGTGTGTGCTTCAAAACGAAACACCCCCGCCCCCTCCTGTTGGGTAGTAAAACAGACCTGCATGGGTTCAATTAAGTTCACTCCGCTGTGATGTGGAGATCTGTGTAATGCCTTCTCTGTCCGTGTGTTAAGTGTGTATGTCCGTGCGTGTGCGTGTGTGTGTGTGTGTGTGTGTGTGTGGCACAACCGCTTAAGAGTTTAACAGTGGCAATAACAGCTACTTTGATACGCATTACATTTAGTAATTTAGCAGATGGTAATACCGAAAGTGACTAACAAGTGAGGCGGAAAATATAATCAAAGCCATCAAAATTGGATTAACTACAAAAGGTGCTGCACAACCAAGTTTCTAAAAATGTTTAAAACTTTGCAGAGTGCAGAGTATAGGAAGTATAGTAGTGTTGATAG
>OOFB01036533.1:7383-20611 GCA_900323305.1 Trachyrincus murrayi
TTTGGGGGGGGGGGGGGGGGGGGGGGGAACGCAGAAACACAAAGACATGCACACATCAACAACAGCCCACCCTCACACTTTTACGATTCCTCTGTCTAACTTTCATTTGTGACGCACAATGCAATGTGGAGCATGGTCAACGGTCGGCTGCAGATACTGTGTTATTAGGTTACATCCCGTGGTGCTTCATGGAATTAGCCGGTGTAGTCTGAGGGTGGAGTGGATGGCTGCATATCATTGGGCATCAGTCATGAGTTCATATCTACGATGTCCACTAGGTGGCGGCATTGAAGTACTTTTGACGATGCACAAAAAAGAGAGAAATGGAGAGGGAAAGCAGGATAGAAATTAATCCACATTTAATGTAATGTATGCTTGTAAAAACAAATACTTAAATAAAATATTAATATTTAAAAAATGCATACATGAACATGCAACAAGAATATGATCGGGTTGAATATGTAGAAGATGGTGGAGAGAGTAAATGGATGGATGTCAAATCAGTGTATAAGACAACTGTATTATTATTAACCTACCCGGTCTTTCCCGCAGGTGACCCACAGAGAGACTGGGGAGGTGATGGTGATGAAAGAATTGATCCGCTTTGACGACGAGACACAAAGGACATTCCTGAAGGAGGTGAGTTGATATTGACCAGAGATTGCATTCGTCCTTCATAAAGGTTTCATATGAAGCAACCTCTTGCTTCATGATGAGAATGACTATTCCCTTCTTACAAACGCACTTCAGCCAAAGGGCTGGTCAGATGTGTGTGTATGTGCGTGGGAGCGTGTGCGTGCGTACTTACGGTGTTCTGTCTATGTGGGCGTGTGAGTGTGTGCGTGCTCAAGTTTGTGTTGTGTGTAGGCTACGTGTGTGCGTGACTGCGTGTGTGTGTGTGGGTGTGTGAGACGGTATGGGTGGAATCTCACATCTGAACAGGTCAGCAGGGTGTGGAGTAGAAGATGACCTGCTTCCTCCTCGCCAGTCTTCAGGGCCATTTATCAAGCGTCAGCATAACCATCTAGACTCCCGGCTCCTTCAGCAGATCCTCCCAGCAGCAGCAGTAGCTTCACACCCTTTAAACAATCACATCCACTTCCTCCCCTGCTCTCAGCCGAGCACATTTCTCCCCGTCCAGCCCTTGACTTTAATAACAGCCCATTTTAATGGCAGAAGAAAGCTCAGTGCCATTGAAATAAGTGTCTCCATCTTTTTTAAGATATCGTCTTCACTACTGTTAGGAATTATTCTTAGTGTTTAAAATATTATGTGGAAGCTGTTGACTGAATTCCAACAGCACGCTGTGTTGAATGAAAGAGCTGGATTATCCAGGGAACATTCAGTCCTGGGCAGGACTGTGACTCGCTGTGACTCGCTGCCTTTGAGCCAAGGCACAAAGGCAAGGGCACAAACATTCTCAGCAGTCAGCTGATTATCGGCATGCTCTTAGTGAAATTGGTGAAATGCCGTCGGTTGCACTACGCATTATGCATTAAACTACAAATGATGATGAAGATCACTTCTAATTGCGTTGTTTAATAAAACGTACATGTTTCTAACACTAATGCATACTAATATGTGAATGTTAGTTACGTTTTATTTCACAGCAACCAAGCACACCCCCCAAGCCACGGTGGTGCCACTGAATCGGTGCTATGGTGTATGGTGTATAAAACAGCCGTGGTGTCCTCTTGTTGCTTCAGGTGAAGGTGATGCGCTGTCTGGAGCACCCCAACGTGCTCAGGTTCATCGGGGTGCTCTATAAGGACAAGAGACTCAACTTCATCGCTGAGTACATCAAGGGAGGCACTCTGAGGGAGCTCATCAAGGCGATGGTGAGCGAGGGAGATGTGAATCGTGAATCATGTGTGTGTGTGTGTGCATGCGCGTGTGCTGTTGTTAAAAATGTGTGAAGTGAAGCATTGTTGCAGACAGCTCAGCTTCTGTCTGTATAGAGGGATTAGAGAGATATTACTCGACAGATTCAGGATTTACCAGTAAAACCAAGGGATTTATATTTATATGTCTGACCTTCTGTGCCCACAGGACAGTACCTTCCCATGGAACCAGCGGGTCAGTTTTGCCAAGGACATAGCTGCTGGCATGGTGAGTTCAGGAGGAAGCAGGAGAAATCACCTAGCTGTGCTCTTAGACATTGATTTAGCTTCTAATATGTATTCTGATGGCAGTCATAATATCTTGGATAAGATCTTATGGACAAATAAGTTTAACTGAATGGATTACTTTGCACGGATGAAAGAAATTAATGACAGAAAGAAACGAAAGAAAGCTGCAGTGCAGCAAAATAACAACATTGGCTTTACAGACGTTGCCCTCTAGTGGTCATTTCTTTGAACTACAACACTGCCTATGACTTGCCTATGACATCTGCGGTCGATTTCAAGCCCCTATGGAAATGACTGCATGATTTAATTTAAACTGGTGGTTATTACGTTAAAGATTATTGCCACGCTTAAGTAAAAGCACAATGATTAATGTGATCCGTGTCAGAGTATTACTGCAGTTTCAAAGCTATCTGTTGCAAAGGCTTATGTAGTAAGGGCTGTAACAATGACCGATTGTTCCTCGTCGCACGAGGTTGAGATTTACACCTCAATCTGCTTTCTTCTTTTCTGTCCCTCTTTTCATTCAGTCATATCTGCATTCCATGAACATAATCCACCGAGACCTCAACTCACACAACTGTCTCGTGCGAGAGGTAAGATCTCTCTAAAAATGTGTGTGTGTGTGCGTGTGTGTGTGTGTGTGAGACTGTACTAGAGAAATATGTGTGTGTGGGTGTGGGTGTGTGTGACTGTACTAGAGAAACATGTGTATGTCTGTATGTGTGTGTGTGTGTGTGTGTATGTGCATGTGGGTGTGGGTGTGTGTGACTACTACAGAAACATGTGTATGTGTGTGTGTGTGTGTGTGTGTACATGCGTGTGTGTGTGTGTGCATGTGTGTGTGTGTGTGTGTGACTGTACTAGAGGATTACAGTTTGTTGGGGTTCAAGCTCGTGCAGAGGCTTAGTTTAGGCATGTAGCCACGGAGCACATGTATGTGTGTGTACCTGGATGTGTCATCCATGCATGTTGTTTTTGTGTGGATTAATACAACATGCCTGACTGTCAAGGTTTTCTCACCGATGACAGTGGTGTGACAACTCGTATCCAAGCGGGGAAATTCTTGTCCACACAAACACACAGAAGGGCTTTGTTAGCAACAAGTATGGCAAGATAATCCCTCTTAAAATGAGTGCACACACACACACACACACACACACACACCACTGGCCCTGGGCTAAGACCTCCTAAAACACCTACTTCCTGAGGTGAACGGTAAAACAAAGAGAAAGCTATACATATATTGTGAACAAGATCTCTAGATGACAGGGTGCCTTGCTACTCTGTTTTGTAAATATAGGCTAAGGCTGAGGCTTCTTTTTTCATTAAACTTCAAGGCGAAGCAGTGTTTCGGGGGAAGAGTTACAGGTCTGAGGTAAAACACTACAGCACTGTTTCTAGGTCCGGCAGCATCGCATTCCTGCCTTTCTCCATTGCTCTGCCTCAATCTTATTCTCTTATCTCTTATTTAGTCATTTAACAGACACGTCTTCGTGTTTTACAGTGAATTCAGATACATATCATTAAGGAGAGCGTTTAGGCATCTTGCTCAAGGATAATCATTATAATAATAATAATAATAATAATAATAATAAATATAACTTGTATAGCGCTTTTCTAGGACTCAAAGTCGCTTTACACTGAGGGTGATGGTGGTGAAACAGACAAACAGCAGAAACACACAAGGATAGATGGGGGGACTAGGAGAAGGCAGTAGAGAAGAGATGGGTCTTGAGGCGGGATTGGAAAATTGCGAGGGACTCTGAGTCTCTGATGTCTTGGGGGAGGGGGTTCCAGAGTCTGGGAGCTGCCCTGGAGAAGGCTCTGTCCCCAAAACTGCGAAGGTTGGACTTGGGGGTGGAGAGAAGGACCGGCTGAGGTGGATCTGAGGGACCGAGAGGGTCGGTAGGGGGAGAGGAGGTCGGTGAGATATGGGGGAGCCAGTTGGTGAAGGGCTTTGTAGGTGAGGACCAGGATCTTGTAATTGATCCGGTGGGAGACAGGAAGCCAATGGAGGACTTTTAAGACTGGGGTGATGTGGTGCCAGGATTTGGTTTAGGATTTGGATGCGTTCTGAACCAGTTGGAGTGTATTGATGAAGCTGACACTGATGCCGTAGAGGAGTGAGTTGCAATAGTCAAGACGGGAGGAGATGAAGGCGTGGATGAGTGTCTCAGCAGCAGGGCTAGAGAGGGCCTGATCAGGATGGATTACCACAGGTAGACTGCAGACATTGGGGATCATAGCTTTTGGGCTGGGAGTCTCTCTCTCTCTCTCATCTCTCGCTGACTAACCGTGTGTCTCTCTCGCCCCTGTGCAGGACAACACGGTGGTGGTGGCAGACTTCGGCCTGGCCAGGCTCATGGTGGAGGACAAGCACCAGGACAAGCTGCTGCAGGCCGGCCTGAAGAAGCAGGACCGCAGGAAGAGGTACACCGTGGTGGGCAACCCCTACTGGATGGCCCCCGAGATGATCCACGGTATGTTCTAGGTCTAGTCTTCTAGTGTGCCCTGAATCATATCGTTGTGATATATATATCGTAGTTATATCATATATATCATATCGTAGTTACACATACTGATATGTGATATACGCTCATACAAAATACATATTTGAGAAACATTTATATGTATTTTTGATTAACTTTAACAACTTTTAATAACTTTCCAGCCGGTAGGGGCATTCAGTATTTCTTTAAGTTTGTCTAATGGAGCATTTACAGCCAAGATAGGACAACATTTCAGCTATATCACAGTATAAATGAAAGCCAAAACAATATCTAATCTTGTATAACAATGTCGACAGTATATGAATACATTCCCGAGCTCTGCATTAACCAGGGAGCTGTCTAATCTACAGAATATATATCACACAGAACAGAGAACTGTAAGAGAATATAACCACCGGAGCAGCTTTGGCAGACAGTACTGCACCTCCCCGAGGGAAACTTAGACAGTAGCTGCCAGCTATATTTATCACACCTCTTGAAACATCCATCCATACATTTACCTTGACCTCTATTTTAGGATCTAACTGCTAAATTCAACAGCAGACTTATATCATCATACCTTTTTCCCCTCTTTTCCTCCCCCAGGGAAAAGCTACGATGAGAGAGTGGATATATTTTCGTTCGGCATCATGCTCTGTGAGGTGAGAAGTCCTCCAGTAAAGACGACTCGAACACTCTCTCCCACTGCTACTGTCTCCCACTCCTACTGTCTCCCACTGCTACCGTCTCCCACTGCTACTGTCTCCCACTGCTACTGTCTCCCACTCCTACTGTCTCCCACTCCTACTGTCTCCCACTCCTACTGTCTCCCACTGTCTCCCACTCCTACTGTCTCCCACTCCTACTGTCTCCCACTGCTACTGTCTCCCACTGCTACTGTCTCCCACTGCTACTGTCTCCCACTGCTACTGTCTCCCACTCCTACTGTCTCCCACTCCTACTGTCTCCCACTCCTACTGTCTCCCACTCCTACTTCTCCCCTCTACTGTCTCCCACTCCTACTGTCTCCCACTCCTACTGTCTCCCACTCTACTGTCTCCCACTCCTACTGTCTCCCACTGCTACTGTCTCCCACTCCTACTGTCTCCCACTGCTACTGTCTCCCACTCCTACTGTCTCCCACTCCTACTGTCTCCCACTCCTACTCTCCTACTGTCTCCCACTCCTACTGTCTCCCACTCCTACTGTCTCCCACTCCTACCGTCTCCCACTCCTACTGTCTCCCACTCCTACTCTCCTACTGTCTCCCACTCCTACTCTCCTCCCTCTCCTACTCTCCTACTGTCTCCCTCTCCTACTCTCCTACTGTCTCCCACTCCTACTCTCCTACTGTCTCCCTCTTCTACTCTATTGCTGCTCAATGGATCTCTTTCCTCTCTCTTCACTGTAACCCCACACGCACACACACACACACACACACACACACACACACACACACACACACACACACACACACACACACACACACACACACACACACACACACACACACACACACACACACACACACACACACACGTGTGTGATCTTCCCAGAAGGCAAGAATTTTGTTCCATCACTCAGTTTGCAAGGCCCCCACATGCACACCATTAGCCAGAAATAGGGATTAGAGAGAAGAAGGGTGCTGGTCTGGTTTAAACATCCAGGATAAACTGGCTGTACTCACACAGAAGGTTACTTCTTGATGGGTCAACACTTTTGCCAAGATCCTGTTGTTACTACTATCACTGTTTACTATGTAGTCATTTACTACTATCACTGTTTACTATGTAGTCATTTAGCACCACTTTCATCCAAAGCCACTGAGAGTGAATTCAAATATAGGCCAATATAAAGTAATTAGGGGCTGGGCCTATTTCTCAAGAATGACTACAGGTAGGGTGTGGACGTTGGGGGTCGAACCCAGTACCAGTACCCTAGCCACTACACTAACCTGTTGTTGTTGTTGTTGTTATTGTTTTTCACCTGTCCTGCTTCCTCTTGTTCCATCTCCCAAGCTAACGCAAAACCTCCATCTCCTCCAGATAATCGGGCGGGTGAACGCGGACCCGGACTACCTCCCCAGAGCGGGGGACTTTGGACTCAATGTTTCTGGATTCCTGGAGCACTTCTGCCCCCGGGACTGTCCTGCCGCCTTCTTCCCCCTGGCCGTCATGTGCTGTGACCTGGACGCGGACAGAAGGTTAGTCGTCCTACAGCGCAGTAGCTTTTAGGGTGTCATGGAAACAACAGATATTAGAAGTTAAAAAGCAGAGCAGGAGTTGAGTTATCTATTATTATTATATATATTATTATCTATTATTATTATTATCTGGTGTAGATATCTCTTGCTGGTGCTCTTTAAAGAAATGCAAGGTATGCAAAAAATACTTTGAACAAATACATTCAAATAAGTCTGTTGCTTACGTGCTGTGGCTGAAATAGTCTTCGTCAAGGTCTGGACGCTGACGTAGGTCTTGGATTGTATATTCCTCTAAAACCAGAGATAACATAAAGGCATTAACACTGTGTGGATTTCTAAAAGGACTTCTGCTTGACCTTCCCAGGCCGGCTTTCCCCAAGCTGGAGGAGTGGCTGGAGAACCTGAAGATGCACCTAGACATGGGCCTGCCCATGGTCTCTGAGCTGGAGCAGCTCCACAAGGCCTTCTGGGACAAGCACAATGTCACACACTCAGAGAACGGCCTGCCCCCCCACCCAGAGCAGCCAGAATAGGCCCAGGAGGGGGTGGTTGGACACACACATAGGTGGCCGGCAGCGGGATGGCCACAGCTTCGGTCAGGGGAGATGGCTGGTAAATGGATTGCGTACAAGAGGAGGTGTAGTGTAAATATCCCGCCATGTCCGGACGGCCACAGGTGGCACACGAGGCCTGGTCTCAGACTTATAGATGAATAGACTCAGGGGGAAATTAGGATCTGAAAAGCCACCTACGCAAAGTAGCACCCACATCCACGATCAACTCCAGAGACATTGTTTCATCGCATCGCTTGATGTTGCTTTCACCGGGGAACGTGAACAGGATCATATGCATTCAGACCCCATCATTGGAGAACTGTGTGTGTGTAAGTGTGTCAGATTCAATGTAAGTGTATGTATATTGTATTTCCTTCTAGATAACTTGCATTTGTTCCTGAAAGACATACGTTTTGAAAAACATCTACAGAATGTTTTTAAAAGATACTGGGGCCCCAGTAGTCCAGTGTGGGACCCCAGCATCTCAGATATTGAAAGTAAACATGGAAAGGAGGTAGAATCCTTTTAGATTAAAGAAAGAATTGGTTGAGATCTACCATACACAGTTCCCTCATATGATATAGTCAAGCCCTTTGGTGATTTTAAAAAGCATTTAAAGCTTCTTAAAAAAGGTACATGGTAAGTAAAACCATCCCCTTTTCATTTTCCCACTTTTGGAATAGTGATATATTTGGTTAGTTCCAGTAGATTGTCAATATTAGGCCTACATGTATGTCTTGCACAGTCCCCTGTGCTAACATTGAGTAGCACTGACTCAAACTCAAGGTACACGCTTTCCCCTGAACCCGGTACATTGTCATGGAAGATGTTGACTTATCTCGGTCATGTTGCGGTGAAATCTTGTGTTCAAATCTCATACTAGTCCTGTAAATATATAGTGGCGTTGTAAATGTTTTAAATATTGTAAATGTACAGACATATTTTGTATACGTATGCTGCATTGCCATATTTTTATTCGGCGACCAGCTGAAATTATGGAGATAAAAAAACAAAACATGTTTGAAATGAAAAAGGGCACAGACAGAAGTTTGTTTGTTTTACATGGTCACCATGGCAATGGCAGCATCTCTCGATACAGTTTAAACTAAAACACGTCACATTTTGTCACGACCAACTTCAAAATCATAAAACAATATCATCTTACCATTGAATAAGTTCTGATTGACTTCTCACTCCTAATATGGAAAGGAGAATTCATAAGAAAATCAATGTAAACTCGTTAACAATGTCCTCCCATTATGATCAAACTTAATGATGCGCTGGTCATGATTTTGAGCATTTGAGGCCCAGCAGTGGTAACTCTCACACACTGTACAGTAGATTGTACAGAAGGTTCATTTCTACATTGTGTCTGCGGTCCGTTTCAACGTGTTTGTCTCTCCTCTTGTAATGCTCCCCACGGGACGCCTCACTTATCGTTTACACTTAAATGCTGGCTGTAAGTCTCTCTATATACATTATGTAAATCTTCCCTTTATATACGTCCACGTGTGCGTCGCTTAAATACGCCCTGCCGCACTCCTCGAATATGAATCACGTTTCACTCTCACACATCTGCATTTCCTGCATCTTTTATATTTTTATTTTTCCTACATTTGTATGTGCTGCATGGTGTACTTGCTAGAGAAACTCCCTTCTGCTACTAAACCAAGCAATTTTAAATAAGAAAATGAATAATGAAAGTGAAAGAATGAAAAAAGCAAGAACAAAACATGCTTAAACACAGCTTCTGTTTTTATAAAGAGCGACCGAAGTCGTTGTATAGATTTGAGGTCTTTGTTTTGCACTATTACCCGATGGCTGGTTGTAGCCATGTTTTTTTATTTCTTGGGCTAATTGTGATAAAGATGTTCAAAGACGTTTCAGGTGAGGTTAACGAATGCAAGCCACTGATGGAGCCTTTTCAACTGTAAAATGGGTTTATGGGGGAAACACATCTTCTTGGTAACAAAATGATTATCCGATCCCATGTCTGCGTTAACACCTATTGAACGTAGCATTGATTCTCAATACAATGCTACCATATACTTTAATACTAATTTCAACTCACGGGGATTGCACCATAAATACACAGTAATTGTATTTTGTAAAAGAAAAAAAGAAATTGCCTTATCTGCAACAAAACCAAATCAAATATGTTCTCTTAGTTATCGTCACATACAATGAAGTCAGATTCTCGGCTGGTCTTTGCTGTCAAAGAAGATGGTTGATCCCAGTGTTGCCTGCTGCCTACAGTCCTATTGTGAATACTATCCTGCTTGATTTCTCTCGATGTGATGTCTTTAACCACTAGCACCCATTAGACGAGGGCACTTACACAGGTCTGCATTGCTTCTCACCTTTGACCTCTCCTCCTCCTCCTCTCTTCTCTTAGCTCAGGGCTGTGTTTTCTGGAGCTACTTTAGAACATTTCAGATAACGTAGCATACATCGCTTAAAGACAAACAAACACCACATAAACAACAACAACAGTATTTTACAATCACATTATCGTAACAGTAAGACAGGAACAAGGTCAAGGTTATAGAAATCAAGACACCCAAATAGAAGCCAATTCTTGGGGCTTATTGACGTAATGTTTTTTCTTCATTGGATATGTTAATGATGAGGGGCTTTGTATGTGTCTCTCTCCGTTCTCGTCTACGCCATGTTCAGCCCACCACACACACTTGTTGCGTGTGTGTGTGTGTGTGTGTGTGTGTGTGTGCTGATCATGGAAAATGTCACCGCAGAACTTATTTGCAAAAGATTGTTACCTCTGAACAATGCTGTGCCTTTGTTTTAAGCTAGCCTTGCCAACGACTCTTATAAACACTTTCATTTGAAAAAAAAAATCACTCTTTGTATCATAAAGTGCAAGCCTGATTCAAACAATTGAATATCAATGCTGATAATTATGTTTTAATGAGATTTCTTCTTGTTTCTTATCATATTTATATTTTCCAGATGTACCATTGTCGGTTTTGATATTTTTAGAATTATAATCCGTTGGTTTTATTTAATTTTTACACAAGCTGTGAAAACTCTGCACTTTATTCCTGAACGTGAACATTTAGACTTTGAGCTGAGCAGGTGAACGATTTTTGTCGCAGCCTAAATAAACCTGTTGCTTCTGAAACAATAGCACTAGACCCACCTGTGTTTTTTTCTATCGAATGTTGAAGACATTGCTGTTAACGTCTTAGATAGCCAATCCCACATGCTTTGAAGGAATGACATTAACATGGAACACCATCAGACTATTTGGTCAATAACTAAAATTAAAAGTGACTTTTGTGATCATGGCTGTTATGAGTGTCATATGAAAAGACCCTCACAAGCTTTGAAGGGTTTACATGGGGAGACAGCTGCAGATACCACAGACATCCAGATAGTTGAACGCAGTGCATTTAATAGTATGCATAAGAACAGTGTCAAAGACTGCACTAACCAATAGCTCCGTAATACAAACTAAATTGAGCACCCTCTGTCACGGTTGATAACCAGTGATTTGATGCATGGCATTTATGTATTGAGTGGAATTAGCACCTGAGTGGATAACTCCCACCAACGTCTGCTACCAATATGATATTTGATGTTTCAAACAATTGCAATAAGCAGTGTTGTTTCGCCATGCATTTCCCTGAGGTGTGTTAGTAGTCGTATCTCTTTAATACGTCTTGCGTTCACAAGGCACACCTGCAAATTCTCGCTGTCTGGGTCCACGTATTCTAATAACGAGCGTAGGTGATCACGTGACCACTGTCTCTCATCCCCATGTGCGATTGTTTTCATTCCTGCTGCAGATTAGACCCCGTGACGTCACCCGTCTGGCAGGAGGCTGGCTCCCAAGCGGTGCGCTGTTTAAAAGCTCCCCACGTTATACGCAGTGCGTGGTTGTTACGCTGTAAACTAGAAGAACAAGAGAGAAGACAGCTTGTTCTAACACTGTGGGTTGTAAGGTTTGCATGTGCCACTGTGATACATGATCTAGTTTTTTTTGGAATCTACATTGAAGGGATATATAATTCAATCGGCAGTGATTGAAATCATTGTGTTGAGGACTGGGGGGAAAAAAACTTTGGAATCATGGAAAATATGACCCCGACCAACCGGTTTCGGCCCACAATGTTCAACCACGGTGAGTAGGCTACTGTTTTTGTGTGCATGGTGTTATTTCGCAGATGCCGACTGTCAACAATGTTCAATTGCAGCTCTCAGCGCTGGCCCAGCGCCGTCCGTGCGTGCACTATTGCGCACGACAGAGTCTGTCCTTTCCGACGAGTTGTGTTGAGGTCGACTAGGATGTGGAGCATCGACTAGGTGCAGCTTTGTGGACTAATTTCAATTCAATTGACATGCCTCAACAATCGAGTCCGTTTCTTTCAGCATATTTCATATAGCTGTCAGAGGAGTCGGCCAAGTCTTCATAATGTGCGTTTCAGTGGTGTTTTATTGAGAGTTAGAAAAAAAACAATTCGCTCCGTGAAATTTGGTTGATACTTTTAGCTCCATTCACAGGGCGGATGAGACCGCTAAATGTCCGCCAAATGTCACATTTCATAACATAAGGCCTACTTGTGCAAGAATTATGTTGTCTTGCCACACACTATTTTTGGAATATCCCAGATGGATTGCTTGTGATGCAGATACGTCATTGGCTACACTTGGACGCAGAGATCCCCAGGGACTGGATAAAATGCCGTCGCTTGTTTACTTTAGAGCAGTTGTGAAACAAATGTTCTTCGTTTGCCATGCCAGTCAGTGTTAGCCCTTGGCCAAGTGAAACGCATACTGTCTTATGAGCTTGGACTGAAAAGGTATTTTGGGGCAAAGTGACACTAGTCCTATGGTACATATGTCCGACCTAGATGGTCTATACAGCCATCTGCTCGAGTGTAATTTGTGGGAGGATTTTAGGGGTTGTTTCCACTCACACATCTGGCTGATCCACACGGGTCCTGTGATGGGTGGAGGGGGGGATAGAGGATGGTGGTGTGAAGATCCAGAGAGCAGGAGAGAGCAAACACAGGGGACTTATGGGGTTAAGGAGCTGTGTGCCGTGCAGGGAATACATTCAGACAGAATTAGTTCTGAGGTCCAGTCATTCTTTACCTATCTTGATCATTTGGTCTGTCTTTTGGTGTGCCTGGTCTGTTTTCTCCACACCCCCATAGAGGTGGTAACCAGGTAGCCAGAATCGGTAGTTCTTACACAAGATCATTGATTAGAGGAGCATGAACATCCAAAGCAAGAAATTCTGATCCTAAATATTTATTTTGGTGAATATCATGCCTTCTGTCAGTCACAGAGTCATGAGATGCCTCTAGTCTTTACGTTCACTTTTGATGATAGTCAATTGTGGCAAAGTAAACAAACAAATGGGCAAGAGAAAGAATCCTGATATTTAGTAATACACACATTTCTCCATTGCCCCATGGCAGACTACTATAAGTGCTTACCTGCATTTCAGCAATATCCACCCAACTATAGGTACATAAACCAACTGCCAGGGTTACCATCACCTGTGTCAACACCCTGCACCGATCTGTCATTGCCAGACCCAGAGAAGCGTTTTGTCTGTCTTTATTATAGACTGGGTCTATCTCATCAGCTGAACTGCTATGAGGTTTATCCAAAAAGGCTGCATTTATTTAAAACAGAGCTGCCAAGATTATGGTGGGGAAACACAGTTATATAACAGCTCTCTCTCGCTCTCTCTCTCTCTCTCTCTCTCTCTCTCTCTCTCTCTCTCTCTCTCTCTCTCTCTCTCTCGTCCTTGTTTCACTGTTCTCTCTTCTCCCCTCTCTCTCTCTCTCTCTCTTTTATACACACACACACACACACACACAC
>OOFB01036534.1:0-22776 GCA_900323305.1 Trachyrincus murrayi
AGAAGGGGGGGAGAGGGAGAAAGAGAAGGAGAGAGAGAAGAGGGGGGGGGGGGGGGGAAGGGGGGGGGGGGGGGGGGGAGAGAGAGGGCTAGAGAGAGAGAGAGAGAGAGAGAGAGAGAGAGGGAGGGGGGTGGTGGTGGGAGGAGGGGGGGGGGGGGGAGGAGTGTGTGTGTATGTGTGTGTGTGTGTGTGTGTGTGTGCATGTGCGTGTGTGCATGCATACGTGCCTGTGTGTGTGTGTGTGTGTGTGTATGCATGTGTGTGTTTGTGTGCATGTGTGGGTGTGTGTGGGTGTGAGGGGGGGTGTGGGGGGGGGTGGGGTGGGGGTTTGTTTGTGTGTGTGTGGTGTTGTGGGGGGGGGTGTGTGTGTGGGTGTGGGGGGGGGGAGGGGGGGGGGGGGGGATACACAGCGGAACTAGAACGGCAGGACCTGGGAATGCACACAAGTGATATTTGTGTGCAGAGATCAAAAAGCATTTACCTTTAGATGTCGCCCTGATATGAATATTCAACATCCTTATTGAAATCTAATTTGGGTCTCCTTGTCTCGGGGGTCTTTTCATCAGTGGCTGTTGCCCGAGGCCACTGATGATTGACAGCCAAACTTTAGTAAAGAGAGAGCAGGGGGAGAGGAAAGAGAGAGCGAGAGAGAGAGAGAGAGAAGGTCTGGTGTTGTTAGAGATGTAAGCGTGTGGAACAGATGAATGGAGGGACGTGGGGATGGAGAGGGGGGGTTCACCTCTTTGGCAGCGTGCACTAACAGAGCATAAAGAGAAAGAGCGAGTGTTGAAGCATCATCTCGGACCGGCAGTTTGCACACGCCATACTTCCTCCATGTCCACGTGATGAGTTTGATTATGAGTGCCATGTAGACGAAAGATAGATAGAAACATAAGCTATGGTGTACTTTATAGAATTATTTTTAGCCACAATTTGAAATTACAAAAAAATGATAAACGTGTTGCATAAACATCATCATATCATAATCATTTTAGAATACAGTTTGGTGTCGGACAAAGATTACGACGCTACAGCAGTTTTGTTACATTTAAATAATTGATCCACCTCAGTCTTTTTTTTTTTTAAATACACTATACAACATTTAATACATCTGAGCACATTTAAACGTATCAAAGGCAAAACAGCTTCACAATAATTAGTTCCAGATTAGTATATTTTTTACTACTCACCGCTTCATTGTACCCAATCATGATTGAGTGTGTTTTGTCTTGCTTACAGAATATGAATACATCTGAGTTCAGATTTCTTTTATCAGAATGTGCGACAGAATTTCCGACTGGTGGTGTCGGGTCCAACCAACACAGCTATCGCTCAGGGAGGTCCTCGTGTGGCCAGTGGGCTGAGTGGGGTTTCATGGGTCTAATGCGCAGGTGTGGGTCCCGTCCCTCAGGGTTCTATTAAAATGGTGGCAGGCTTCATTTGCTCTTTAGATTCAACACAGGCCATATGTCTGGCAGCAGACAAACAGCTGATGGAGTTTAATTGACGGAAATCAACATTTTTCGCTGGTGCTTTTGTTTGTATGTGTGTGTGTGTGTGTGTGTGTGTGTGTGTGTGTGTGTGTGTGTGTGTGAGTGAGTGAGAGAAAGAAGATTCTCTCTGCCTGCGTGTGTGTGTGTGTGTGTGTGTGTGTGTTTATTTCCATGTGTATTTGTGTTTTGGTATCATCATTAAAAGGATCACTAATATTTGTGCAGGGTTCTGAGACAAAAAAAATGAGAAAATGGTCAGAGACATTTACAAACAATGACCCTAAAAATCAACTATACTGAATGGATCTGTTCCCCTAATTTGTGGGTTATGATTGCTACAGGACCCCCGCTGTGTTCAGAGTGAAAACTTCATGTTTCATCTGCCTTCACACAGAGAGTGTCCGTGACTGCAGTCAACTTGTACAAATTACCACTGGCATTGAGCTGATTTAAGCACAGAAGGGGATGCAAAACAGATGACAATTTACATCCACTTTGAGGCCCCTGAACACCGATCAGAACGACGAACAGGAGAGTCGTGTAGAATAATTAATGAATCACACCGACAACGGCCCGTAACATGTTACATTTCCACACCAAAAAAGACAGAATTGGAGAATATTTGAAAATGTATAAAAATGAGTTGGGAATCGCGAGGGATGATCCGACATCGGGTTGTAGCAGGCACAACGCAATTAGCACATAAAACCTGCCAATGGCCCTCAATTCAGGGGCCCTCCAAGGAGAGGTAGACTTATAAAGGCCCCCTGATCTATTACGACAAAGTGATTAATCCATCTCACAATAGACAGTCTTAAAATGGGCCTTTATATCATTAGTTAGCCCCCTATATAGCAGCTCTTCCTTTAGCATTGCAGTAATTAGCATTCGTATCAGGGACCCAGGGACCTGGGAGCCGACGGCCCCTCCACCACACTGGCAGGACATAGAATGAGGCGGCAACACAGAGAAAAAATGTCATTAACTTGATGTTAATTACTAATTAATAGGGCCATTTCATTTACATGTATATCTGCCTCACTGATGGACCCTGTGCTACTCTGCTAGCCCCAACTCACCCAAAATGATGGGGAGGGGGGGGGGGGGGGGGGGGCTCACCTCCCCTTCTCTTTGACTCTGTCCTTACAGTGTACCATCTCTCTTAATTAAATAGTGGACCACTCATCATGATTATGTCTCCGCGTGGTTTTATCACATCATTTCCTTATCAGCGAGGAATACTCGTATAAGTGACAGTATGAAGAGGCCTGGCAGTTTTTAGTTAAATTAAAAAGAGGGGAGCAGAAGAAGAAAAAAAAATTAAACGATGTATATGTGGCAAAAAAAAGAAAAAAACACTTCAAGCCCAGACTTTTATAAGACTTGTGAGTTTCAAACACTTGTCTGACCCCTCCCTTTCTTTTCATCACCACGGCAGCTACAAGCCACCCGTTTCTATGGTAACCTGTGCCATTCAGTCCCAGGAGAGAGAGAGTGGGTTGGGTTGACTAGCGTCTGGCCATTCACACGTGGGCAGTGCCAGATAGCCAACATGGCACACAGCGTCCTGCCATATGGTGCCTCCCCATAAGTCCTTCTCTGCCTGGACTGGGGATACGGGCCTGAAATGGGCTACTAGTGTGAAAGGGACAGACTTACTCCAGAATCTCTCTCTCCCCCCCCCCCCCCCCCAACAGCTGATCCATCCACACCAGCTGAAACGCAACAGCATGCAGATAAATCTGTGGAAAGGCTTTACCTGTGCAAACAAAAGTGCTAATTTCATTCGAACATAAGGTTTGGCTTTCAGGAAATAATAGTGGACGAGAAAAAAATGAGCTAGTTAGCGTTGTACACAAGGAAAGAAAAACAAAGTGACTTACACTGTACATAACCAACATAACACTGGAGATTATGTGGTTCTTGGCCTTGGTAAGTGATGCAGTATGATTTATACTGTACTGCCCCTCTGTGGCGAGGAAGAGAAATTACATGCACCGACAGAAACGCAAGCAAAACGCAGAGATGAAAGAGCTCAGTGCAGTTGATAGAATATATTTATTTAGAAGTTGAACATGATACAACAATTGAAATACAACGTTAATTTAGCTCCATAAGTTACAGAGGTGCATGTTGCAACATATCCTACATCAAGTTTGCCAGAAAACGGCGACCAAGAGAGGACATTGCATAGCTGTAAGGCAGTCCAACCATTTGGGGAAAAAAAAGAGGATTTGGTTTGAAAAGGTGTTAAACTGACTAATGCAACACCAAAACAGGTGGAGGTACACTTTATGTGCAATACCCCTAAAGAAAGTTGCTTGTTTATCCATATAAAGATGCTTATATGGATAAACATTAAAGTACATTGAGCTTTGGTGTAAATGAAGGAGACAGACAACCATAATCTAGGTTAGATTAGATTAAGATTCATTTTAATAAACTATTTACTTGATATATGATAACAACATATCAGTTTTGGAGCAAAGCACTTCTGATTTGCCTTTGCCAGTATTAAATATGGTTCTTCCGACTACTAAAACATGTTGTTTTACGACTACTAAAAGAACGTGATGTTTTTCCTAATGCAAAATAGATTATATCCTGGCTGAACAGCGGGAATCCGATTAATACTCATAACAAGTTCCATTAAGTTGTGCAGCCGTTCAGATGGCTGAAAGTACAGGCTACGTACAGCTTTCTCATCGGTCTTCCAACTTCATGGACATGAACCATGAATGAAGGCCCGCCATGCCGTGAGGAAAAACAACATACTGACAGAAGCAGGTTTATTCAAATTAAGAATCATACTGCATTACACCTTTCATCCTTGACCGTCGAAGCAAACTCACACAGATCTTATTTCTCGAGGAAATATTTGTAGCAGAGAAAACAGTGAGGCGTATAAATATATAATATATATATATATCATCAAAATTAATATAACGTGAGGTATTCGTCTTTCATGCAAATTGATTTTGAATGAAAATAATAGCCTTTGGTCTTAAATTGTACGCACAAAAAATAATAATCTAGACGTGGAGAAAATGCATTTGCGTAAAAGAGCAGTAACAAGATAGACAGCCCCACCCCCACCCACCACCCCTACCCCCACCGCCTCCCAAATCCAAAGTGAATGACAAGATGATGAGCGTGTAACCATGGCGATGGGCACAACGGAGGGGCAACCTGTACAGGATATTATAATGGCTGCCGGGTAATTAGTCACTCGGTAATGAGATGTCACTCCGACTGGCTTGTTGAGGAGGGGAGGAAAGGGGGAGGAAAGGGGGTTGGGCGGGGGTTGTCGCCTACTAATAAAAAGTCCACAGGTGTGAGAGCTTTGCCTCACACACACACACACACGCTCACAAATAAAACCCAGATGGGGTCCCACTACCCTCAGGCTAAAGGAAAAACCTCCTTGGTCTGTCACATCTGTCAGTCCTCACAAAACATGTCCATCACCGTCACGTTGTCATGGGGACACATGCTCCTAACGTTGTTCAGGACGGACACCAAAAAACAGAGGTGTGACGTCGTGGTGGTGACGGTGGGGTAAATAAACACAATGAAAACACTAACATATGCCAAAACGTTAACAAAAGTCCAACAAACAGGAAAGACGTGAAGGTAATTCAGTAATCTTAAATCTTGGTCCTTTCTAGCTCTCCCAGCTGCACATCCCTTCACACACCCCCTGTTTCCATTGTTTCGTTTGGACTGAGACTTTAGTATTGCCACGTAACACACTTTAACACACGTAACTTGACAGTAACGTCTTCAGACTGTATATTTATGCGGCCGACATGGTTCGATGGCTTCACATGCGCAACATAACAAAAATACCCAAGGATTCTTCCGCAATTAGGACTTTACCAACAAAAAATAAACTAAACACCTCCTATTCAACGGACATGATTCTGATCAGTCAAGTCCAGGATCCCATGGCACTCGGGCCGACACCTTCCTTCCCCGGGTTCCTTTTGAATGTTCCCCCCGGTGGTTTCTAAACGCTCAGATGTGGATGTTGTGGTAGCGCACCTTGGCTAAGTCGATGTCAACCCGGCGTGCCTCGGCGAAGGCCAGGAAGGTGCAGAGGCCCAGCAGGTTGACCACCGTGATGAGGGCAAACACGGACGCCCAGGAGCCCGTCGTCTCGATGAGATACCCGGAGAAGTACACCATCAAGACCCCTGCGGAAACACACACACGCACGCACACACACACATCGTAGGAGTAGAGCGGGAGATGTGAGATCATGAAGATGAAGTCCGGGAAAAAAGACAGGGATGAATAACCAACAAAAAAAAATGAAGAAGAAAGGCCTCGTGTCCTCCATGGGACAGCTCTGCCCAATATGTTCACAGATGACACACACACACACACACACACACACAGACACACACACACACACAGTCCACTCTGACACCCCCACAGGACATCTGGCTGTCATTTTCAGTTTTTTTTCTATTATTCATTTGACACAAACTCCAAAAGGATTCCGTAATCATTTATGCATGGCACATAGATGGCAACCTGACAGACAGGAAGCACACAGACCAAAGTTTGACTTCAGACACCTCATTTAAAAAAATGTGTGTTCTCAATAGTTAATGAAAAGCCAAACAAAAAAGTCATTTGACAACTGCGAACAAAAGATTAAATTCCAGACACTCACCTGAGAAAGCTCCACACGTATTCATAACACCTGGAGAACAGACCGGAAGCATTTTCACTTCATAAGCATATACAATTGAACAAAGACCATTTCAGAAGTTAAGAAATACTATAATTTTTGTCAAGACAGAGAGAAAAATGCATTAAATACTTTTTTAAACCTGCACAAAAACATCATTCACAATATTTTTTTCCTCCCCTCAAAACATACCAAACAAGGCTCCGGCACAGGACGGGGCCAGATCCTGGACATTCACAGATACCCCGCTGTGAGAGAAGGAAAGATCACGTCACATGTTGTCTTATCAGAGCATAGATAAGGAAGGAAACAGTATAAGCAAAATAAAACACTGAACACCCTGTCCTCAAATAACAGCAGCTACCACAATGTAGACAAGAGAGCGGGAAAGGGTGTGACAACTGACAGCGTTCACAAAGGAATTTTGTATTGGCGTATCCAGATATAGCCATACCTAGCATTAAAGGGCCCCTATTTTACCACCAGGTGTGATGTTCATTAGCCATTACGAGCCGCTACAAGCCACGAACAAAATCGACCCTCTAGTGACATCACAAGTGGGAGTGTCCACCCAGATGGATAGATCAGTCTATCAGTTGGTACAGTCCACTGGGTAGGCTGGTAGACCAATCTAGTCATCATACATCTAGGTGGACACTCCCACTTGTGATGTCACTAGAGGGTCGATTTTGTCGTGGCTTTGTAATGGCTAATCAACATCCCACCTGGTAGTAAAATAGGGGCCCGTGTGCCCATGAGCCTGTTGGGGGGCGTGGCCAGTCGGAGCGTGTGCCCATTCGGAACGCGTGCCCATCGCATCTCCGTTCGGTTCGCTTGCAGCTGTCGGGGGGCGTGCCCGTTCACTGTTTGCTTGTCTATTTAAAGTTTATCAATATGAAACGTGTCGAGTGTCTAAACGTGTTTTCGCTGTCTACTTGTCTCTTTTTAGAGCACGCACACTCGACACTACACTACCCACAATTCAACACGGTGTGACGTCAACTTCCACAACTTCCGCATCCGCGGGTTGCCGCTCCGACACAGGAATTGTGTCATGCGTTAACTATGTATTATTCTCATTTATACCACTGCTAAGGGTTCTTAAGCTGTGGAAACTGTCGTCGCTTCACAGACAGTTTCTGTTTTATCTCTATGTGAGACCATGGTGGTAATAACTGTCTGCATTCATTCTCTTCAACCCATAGGCGTGACTATCACGTACAAACTGTTATATGCTTCGTGTATCTGAATAAACTCTCCGGGAATCTCTCCCGGTGGTGCTGTCTGGTGTCACATTGATTCCCGAGCTCGCTGCTTTGCTTACAGAGATGATCCTGAAACCTCAGACTCACACATTAGATAACAGCTAGAAAAGAACAGCGCATAACAATACATATATATATATATATATATATTTGCCCTAGTAAATATATATCTGTAAATGCTTCTCAATGTTGTCAAACCTGAATTCTCAGATCATAGATTCTTCTAGTCATAGTGCGACCAGGGTCACTAAGATTCATTTTATTGACAAGGGTGTGTGTGTGTGTGTGTGTGTGGTAGGGTTACCTGTGGCTAAAGGTCGTGAGGCCCATGGCAACTGACACAAAAGCAACCGTCCAGGGAAAGGTGGAGGTGCGACAAAGCAGGAGGGTAAACACACTGGTAACGCCCATGGAAAAAAACTAACACACACACACACACACACACAGAGACAGAGACAGAGAGAGAGACACAGGTGAATCAAAGATCCATTCATCTTGTATTTACTTTCCCCCACTTATTACCGGTAGTCAGGTTAGCCAAACTTCAACTGACACTTGAAGGTCTAGTGAAATCCCATAAGTCGGGAGAAATTGCCATCTTTCTTTGCTAATGGAAAAAACAGAGGGCTTTTAACTAGCCTAACCTGCTAACTACTGCACTGTTAATACACAAACAATTCTACGCCCCAACTCAGTAGATGGGGGTATACTGTGAGGAATACAGAGTACATCTTACCTGCATTAACTTCCTCACAGAGGCCGTATCAGTCCCTGTTAGGGTGGACAAATAAAACAGACTGCATTATATTGTTATTATATATGCATATTAACATGTCTATGTTTATAGTGACTATCAATTAAACCTGCACTATGTATGTTTTCCCATTAGCAACCTCTAGTGGTTTGAGTTGTAGCTACAGTTATAGCTATATATATGTCATCTCATCTGAGATTTTCCCACTGTGGGGGGGAGGGGGAGGGGGAGTGGACCAGAATAAACTGATTTATAGAGAAAAATCCCTGGATGGATTGACTCGTGGACGGGCGTGTTTTATTCTATAGTTCAGATATGTTTTAATGGAGTAAATAGCTGCAGTAGAAAGTGTACATAGTGCATGTTTAGCACGGAGCAACTTTTACCTTGACAGATGAGGTGGTCGGAGAGGCATCCACTGAAAAGAGAGCAGGGAATGGCCACTAACCAGGGAATGACGTTAAACACCCATCCCTGATACAGAAACAAAAACACTTGTTATAGGACCTTTTTATTCCATTTCAAGTACATCCAATACATTATACACGGTAGTTTTTCCACTGCAGTGTCTATATTGTATTTTTCTTGTGGCCTTGTGTATTATATGTTTTATGTAAGCTGTGAGAACCAAGCGTGCAATATACAATATATGTCAAGTGAATAACATTTTTTGTCATCTCTATAGATTCCCATAGGGAGTTGAGTGTTATGGTTATACTTTCAATCTGTTTATAGTCTGGGGCGTGTGGAGGGGGATTACCTTTGCATCAGGGAAAGTGTCCTTAAAGAAAGTCGGGAGCCAGGATAACAGGGTGAAGAAGGTGCTCGCTGTGCAGAGGTGGGTAACAATCACGGCACTGCTCGGTAGACAAAGACAAAGAGCATAACAAAGAAAGGAACATTTACAGAGAGTGATTGAATATTTTCACTTTTATTGTGAAAGGGCGTGGAGAATCGCTTGCATACCGATTGGGCCGTCACGACACACACATAAGCACACACTTCCTAGTGTTTAATATTTAACTAACCACACAGCCGGTTGTTTGAAGAGGCGCAGCCAGTGTCTCTTGGACAAATTCGACTGAGCGCCTCCACTTCCCAGAGACTCTAGTGTGATAATCGGACCTGAAAACAAAACAAACAAACGACAATGGATATGAACACCAAAAGAATACTTCACAAAACAGCACAGGCAAATGATCATGTAAATGTAAATGTAAATTGTAGAGAGATGGAATCTAGTCACCTTCCCCTTTAAGTAGATATTTCCACATGCAGTATGCCCATAGGACAGAGAGGAGGCCAGTCAGGTAGAACACACTTTCCCAGCCATACACGTCCAGCATCAGAGAGCCCGCCCCTCCGATTATCAACGTGCTGGAGGAGAGATCAACAGATAGATAAGGGCGTGTTCACAGCGTCCTCCTTTTAAAAAACATAGGCACATTTCAACCACCGCTTTTAAAAAGCGCTGGCCAGTGCGTTTTCTGTGGCCGAGCGGGGCGGTTTCAAAAGTTGACAATAGTGGGCCGCTTTTAATCAGCTGACCAATCACGGGGAAGAAGAGGCGGGGTTACGTAGCAGGCACCCGGACGGCAGCATTGACGACAACAAGAAGAACAACATTCAAGTTGAAGTAAATGTCGCTACCGTTCTCACTACCAGTGGAAAGATTGGTTTTACTCGTGAGTGAATATCAGGAGCTCTACGACATTTCAAGTGAAGACTACCACAATATCGACCACAACAGGTACTCACCCCAAGTAAGAGCCACTTCCCACTGTGCTCATAAGGAAACCTCTCTCGCTTTCCACCACCTTCTGAGAGCACAAACTAGCCAGAGAGGGATAATGTACACCTGGAAATGCAATGGAAATAGCAACACAACGGGTTAGGAAACGGTCAACTAAAATTGTAGCATCAAAAAAAAGGTCATTTGAGAGTGAAAATACGCCCTGGATGGTTTCAGTCACGACTTGGCCTATGGTTTTGTACTGTAACGTTCAGTTCGTTAGAACGGGGGAAAAAAACAACACACAAAAAAACTCAACTTCAAGCAAACACGCAAGAAAGCGATGTCACGTGATTGGCAACGCCTCCCGTTCACGCTGTATTGGTCGATATCGCCCGGGGCAAAGGATTATGAAACAAGTGAGTTCTCACTAATGGGAAAACATTACCGGATTCTTATGTTATTCCTGAAAATGAATGGATATTGGATGTCCAAATGACCAACTATCATATGGCCCGATATAGGATATTATACACATCTGATAGAAAAGCCTTGTGTATATACTAAAGCAAATCCACGTGCATACAAATCATTAGATGCCTACATGTACTGTGTGGCCATGTTCAAACTATTAAGTTGTACTACATGACACATGATCCGAGTTTTGTGTTGGAAGTGGGCGCTGCCTTTTGGACTATTACCACTCCAATCTGCCCTTTGAAAGACTTGGATCCTTAACTGCCCTCTGTTTGTTATTAAAGGGATGTGAATCCCATGGTACGTTAAACATTTTCCATCCCTGGCTTTTGCGATTAGCGCAGTTAATGGCACAACAAATCCTCGCCATCTTGACGGCTGTCTAACTGTTGTCTATGCTTTCTGTCTGCTGTGACGTCGCCCAGAAACCCGTCTTTACGGTCTACAGTTGAGAATACTAGACAAGCGGTGGCACCTTGGAGCAGGCCCATGAGGAAGCGAGCCAGGGTCATGGAGAAGATGGGCTGAGAGCAGAAGCGGGCCAGCACCGGCGTGAAGGCGGTCATAGCCCCCCACGCTGCGGCAGACAGGAGTAGGACCTTCTCCCCTCCGACCCTGTGCGGACAAGAAGCACAACCGTTACTGCCGCTCATCTGTGTGAGATTCCCGACTCGTTGCACTGGTATTCCCTAGTTAGTACATAGGGAAAGTCGGTGAACAAACCAACAAACTCAACATTCATCCACTTTGCATGATGTACCTGCTGCTGGCCATTTGCTCTCACATGGTTACTTACCTGTCGCTGACATATCCCCCGAGGACTTGTGTAAAGCAGTAGCCCCAGAAGAAACTGCCCAGCACCATGCCTGACTCCCTCTTGCTCCAGTTGAACTGTTCTGCCATGCTGACGGAACAGATGGGCATCGCCACACGGGCACAGTACAGCAAGCACGTCCCGAACAGCAGCACGACGGTCCATATCCGCGCCAGTGGTCTGCAGAGGACAGAATTGGTCGATTGACTTGTTTAAACTTAGAATGCATGTGTCATTGCCCGTTTATTGTTTCTTACAGAGTAACCATTTAACACGTTTAAATGCTTTTAAATGCTTAAATGCTTAACTCGCCAAATGAGTCACAGTAGCACACGCCAAAGTTCTTGCAACACTTGTAAGTTGTGTTTAACTTGCGATGGCATCACAACATGTCATCTGGCAAAAATGCAGTCTAGGATGGGCATTTTAATTGCCTATTCACTCGCGGTTAAGGAGCCGCAAGAAACGAAACCAACGATCAACTTCTGAATCCTGACGAGGTCGTAAGGACGACGTGGTATAGTCTACTCTACATGATAAAGAAAAAAAAATCGAAAACGGCCAATACGTCAATAGATGCTACTCTAAAACACGAGTTATGTGGGGGTAAAGATTCAGAAACATGTCGACATCTACCTCGACCAGTTGGTGTTCTGTTCGGGCCACTTCTTCTGACACCCGGAGAGCCCGGTCTTGTCGGGTGGATGGCTTTCCTTATTGCAGACCAATTCGGGACAAGAGTTCTTTCCATATTTTTGAATAATTGCCATTCAACGCGACGTATAACCAGTCCCCCTTTGGCTCTTTTGGTTTCGATTCCCCTTCTCTTTAAGACAACCAGAAGAAGAAGAAGAAGAAGAAGAAGAAGAAAAAAAAAGTAGTACACGGAAACAAAGTCGTTCAGTACGCGATCAAACACATATTTGCCTTTCCGAAGCTTTCTCCTCCATGCCTAGTACTACAACTGATGCAGATCAGGAAGTATTTGGGGCTCTAATGGTGACGCGGACGGACTGGAAAACTGCAACAGAGAAGAGTCTGTGTTTTCTTCTTCTCCTGATGCTCGGGGAGTGATCCACGTGTCAGATCTCTGGGTTTCCAGCCGCGCAGTTCTTCTGGCCGTCGGTAGGGTTAAATCAGGAAGTGAGCAGACGTTATTTTCTTTCTCTAATGTCGCCCCACAGAAGGAGCGTTTAAAGAGGCTGCTGTGCTCCGCTTGGTCCATCGTAAGAAACCACGGACAGTCGCTTCAATCCCCGGCGCTGCTCCATCGTGACGCTGCGATACAGACCTCCGGGACTGTGTGGAGTTACACTCCGTTGTAAGCTATCGGTTTACACAGGAGGGAGGGGGGGTACATCGTTATTGTTGTCCCCTAAATTCCTCCCAAGACTGCCTCTCCTCTCGTCCTTGGCAGAGCACAATGACATCCGTGATGCGAGTGTCCCATGGTGAGATGTTGCTGCTGCTGTTGTTGTTGTTGTACACTGCATGCACAGAAGATGCTGCGCAGTACCTACAAGGAAGTTTAAAAATGGTCTCTCTGGAAGAATGATCAGACGTCCTTATGCAACACCCTGCATTCATCTTTACTTTGTCATATTTATGTTTAGGGCTCCGTAATTATCCATGTCAAGTAAATAAGGAAAAATAGCATCGGATAAATATATATATAATATATAATATATATACACACATTCATATACACGTCACATGACCCCAGACCAGTTGAAAAAAACCGTTTATTGTAAAATAATACCAGCAAAGCACATCAAAGTTTCAAAAGGGCTACTTATTCTATACATGTAAAGATTCCTCAGATAAACCTCACACATGCCACAGCCTGCACACTGTTTTTGTAACTCCATGGTAGGCTTACATCACCGGGCATTGTAAGATTTGTAAGGTCTTTACCCATGCCTTTTAACTGGTTAGTACCATACGTTTAATGTCATGTAGTGTTTCAAGGGATGGCACAGTATATTTAATTTACACTGTCAGATCACTTAAGGGTACTAAACCACAGTACTATGTGAAACATATCTTGGTTTGACTATTGCAATTTACAAGCTGAAATGTGAATATTTTTCTTTCAAAGAAAAGTGCTAACTTGAGGCAGTGAACAATCAGCCAAATCCAACCAAACTCATCAATATTGTATTTGGTTGCATTCAGAACCAAATGCCTAATTTAGGCTTTTTTGTTTGTTTTACTCCATGCTATGCAATATTCCCTGCCAATAGACAGAAAAAAGCTCAAAGTATCTGAAAGAAGAAAACATACTTAACTTTATCATGTACATATGAACAAAAATATTTGTAGTCAAAGGTTTTTTTCCTTTTATATGTAGACATTTCAATGTTTAAGGTATTTAAAATACAGACAATCCAGTTTGCACATTGCATGTTATTAAAATATTGCAAAAGCAACCCTTACAAAAAAAACAAGTCTGCATGAGTCACTTGGTTGTGGTATAAATAGAATAATGAAATGTGTCCATCTTGTACCAACGATAGAGGTGGCGGTCTCCCTGCAAGTCCTCATTTTGGATCCTCTATGGTTCCCTTGCTGAGGTCTGTCATTTTGGGGTACTTCACTTTCTTCTGATCGAGTTCATTCTGTGCCCAAAGCAGTAGTTTTAGGAGCTTGGCCAGCTTAGGTGTCGATTCTCGGTTCTCGTAGTCGAGGACTGACTGATTCACTTCGCTCCATACCTAGAAAGACGGTGACATTTTAACTTACGGAGAACAAAATATGCATCTGTCATTTTTTGCTACTCATTCCAAGCAGCACTGTGTAGTGGCTAGAACATGAGCTTTTGTTTCACCTTCTGTCTCTGCATCATGTTCAGCAGGTCTCCAAAGGGGGAGTCCTCGGGGTTGTCAAACGCCAGGAGGGCTAGCGTCCTCTCCATCTCGGTCAGACACTCGCGACTCTCCTCCCCCTGCTCTGCCAGCTGGGACTGGGCGAATTCAAGGGCAGCCTCTGTCTCCCTCGAACGAATCAACTCAATCAAGTGCTGTTGCTGCAGATGCAAAGGACACCGACCAAATATATAAACCAAGTTATACATGGCATTCAGAAACTTGAAAACACCCCACAGTTCCCGTCTGGGATTAATAAAGTACAGTCTTATCTTATTAAAGATAAGCCAACATGTTCTATAAGAGGAAATCAAATCTAGAAGTTTACCTGTAGGTGAAAGTAAAGGTAACGGTTGGTATCGAGCAGTTCTGGATGCAGGCTGTTGATGAGTGCAATAGCTTCCTGTATCTGTCCCTTCAAGAGCATCTCTCTTATTTTAATTCTTTCATCTAGAGAATCAAGGTCCACGCTAGGTTCTATTCCGGACTCCATACGAAACTTTTCAGCTGCCTCCTTGAAGCCCTCTGTTGAATTAAAACCAGTGTGAATGTTGAAAGTGGTTACTTGACATGAATAACACAATGATAAACTTCCTTTAAAAATCAGACTTTCAAATAAATATTTGGAAATAAATCCAGCTATCCACTGTACCTGTCACCAGATAGTTCATGATGAGTCTGTTCATGTCCGCTCTCTGAATGTGGACATTGTTGAGTTTCTCCATCCACTCTTCCCTTGATATGTCTTCTGGCTTTTCTGTATAACTCATGATGTATCCTGTACATGTGGAGGTTGTCCGTGGGTTGGGTTAGAACATGAAATTCAGTTTCACTCACAAGAAGACAATGTGATGGGTACACAGATTCCTAAAAATAATGGACAAAACTTGTGGGAAGTTATGTTAAGTTGGATGTGATCAAGCATCTGAAGCTATATGACATCTACTGTGTGTGTATGCATCACGGATGTGTTATTATGACCAAAACTCAGAGGAACGCCCCCGACGCAACATAATAATCAGCTACTCAAAAAGTCGCGGTTATATTCCCACTCGGGTTTGATACGGTTCAATTTAAGCACCGTGCATGAGAGTGGGGGGGCAGCACAACACAACACATTTCTTTGACAGACATAGCTTTGCTTTTTGGATGTGCGTGGACGAGTTATAAATGTGATTCCTCACACCGGACATCGGGTATATATCAGGGGAAAGACACCGGAAATTCGACGCCGAATCTTTCGGGCCTTCGACGAAAACACAACATTGAAGCCTGAGCTTCGTCAACACCAGTCGTTACTAAGAACATGCTACTCTCTGTCCATCCGTCTGTTTTACTCTACACGATAGAACGATACAGTAATAAACGACGCTTCGCTCGTTTTGATCCGCCTGGGTAAAAAAAAACACTCTTAACACTACTGTTATTTAAAAATCCATTACCTGGAATTATGCCACTAGCTCCACACAGCAGCAGTAGCTAGCTCCTAGCAGGGTAATCGCGCGCGGAGAACTCGCGTTACGTTCGAACGACAAAATGAGATTTCATTTCGCTCTCGTTGGTTGGTTAACGCGGTGCGGTGACGTCGCGCCGAGGTGCGTCCGCGCCGCGGTGACGTCGCGCAAAGTTAGACCAATCAAACGAGAGAAGAAAAAACTAAACAAACCCAAAAACGCGAGGTGTCACTCCCGTGGATGTATTATAATAACTATGAGTATTATGAAGGTCACTTCTGATTCAGCCGCGTCAGAACTTTTGTAAAGTCACACTTTATTACTCTTCACCCTTGTTGTATATATATATATGTGTGTGTGTGTGTGTGTGTGTGTGTGTGTGTGTGTGTGTGTGTGTGTGTGTGTGTGTGTGTGTGTGTGTGTGTGTGTGTGTGTGTGTGTGTGTGTGTGTGTTATACATAGTAGATATAGCCTATTACAATCTCTCTTTACAATAAATCTCCAAATCATCGTGGCGTTTTAATGATGTGTTGTTAAACGATAACTGCAATCTTGGCCTATTTATTTCCCATTGAAATGCAAGCACGAGCAACGTTTTCCCCGTCCTCGCCGGCTGTATTGGTTGTTTCTATGGCAACGCCATTGTTTACCTTCTCTCCTCCATGTCATTCTCAAGCCCAAAGTTACAGCTTTAACTCTTTGAAGGATTCGCCTAAATGAACCGGTGAAATAATATAATATTGTCGATAAAAAAAAGAAAGCACTCTACCAGCTTCTACCTGACGACCCATGCAGTGCAGCTGATCCATAAGGTAAAGTACGTTACTTTAGTGTCATATTACGTCGTTTATCCGAATTTGCCGTTCATTTTATGAGCTGAGGGATTTGCTATGTATTTTTTCCTGCATCTTATATCACTAGCGCATAGAAAACATGAGAAAATGTCCAGCGCTTCTTCCGCCAATACCAGACCCACAGACGTTGGGGTTTACCGGGCCGCCGCAGTCGCCAGCAGACGACGCAAAGATGGCAGTGAGAAGAAAGCTTTTGAGACACAGGAGGAGTAAAGTTCAACAACGGCAACTTCAGCAAATAATGTAAGCATGGACAGTTATGGAATTGTACAGTGCACCCTAGCAACCACGTAGTACAACCTAGCAACCACGTAGAGCGCCCCAGCAACCGCCCAGAACACCTGAGCAACTGTCCAGAACACCTGAGCAACTGTCCAGAACACCTGAGCAACCGCCCAGAACACCCCAGCAACTGTCCAGAACACCCCAGCAACCGCCCAGAACACCCCAGCAACTGTCCAGAACACCCCAGCAACTGTCCAGAACACCTGAGCAACTGTCCAGAACACCTGAGTAACTTTCCAGAACACCCAGTTCGTATCCTACGGAAACAGGACAAATCAAATCCTCAAATCAAAATACTATCTATTACTATCAAAATGAATAAAAGTTGAACACGGTGGATAAACTTGAATAAAGTAGTTTTATTGCGCAGTACAACAACCGACTAGGTTCATGAAGTCACTGCCTGTCTCCTACAGAGTGTACTCAGGCTTATGTACTCTTATGTACTCAGGCTTATGTACTCTTTTCTTTCACAATTAGGACAAATACTTTCATAAGTTTTCTTTCCATGCAATTAAAACAGTTTTGCTGTGAACTACTTTGGGCATTGCAACCCACGCATTCTGTGCTGACTTTTCCCTTTTGAGATAAGACACCTGCTCAGTGTGCCTTTTTTCACTAGGCCAAGGTTAGATAATGGCAGATAATGGTACTGCTCTTGTTTTCATGTGATGCATAAGAGAAGTAATGATTTAAAATAACATATTCATTGATATAACATATAAATTGGTTTAGTACTTTTCCACGATCTGGTGACAGTTACATTTATCATGACTTCCTTTCTTACTAGAAAGCTTACTTTGAAGAACAAAAATATGTCTTTATATGGTTATACACTTGAGTACATTTATCTGGATTATATCCAACACCTGTCAGCCAGGTTGGTAAGCTTATCAACCAATAGAGTACACTTTATAAAGTAGAGATTTTTCCCCTTTGATTATAGGCCGATCCAATTGTTAATACTGCGTGACACACACACACACGTGGTCCAAAATTTACACCTGTCATGTACAAATATTCAGGGTTACATATTAAAACAATTCGCTGGTAGATTTTTCCACTGGTAAAAATACAACATTCTAAAAGTACATTTTGGCCCCTGCATACACGGACACACACACACACACACACACACACACACACACACACACACACACACACACACACACACTTTATTAAGCTAAGCTACCACACTGATATACTTTAAGTAAAACTACAGTACTACTTCACTCACTTCACTCTACTGTACATTTCTAATATACCAGGCACTACATTTTTTTGATCATGTTATGGTGTGATGCCATTAAGCATGGTGTGGCTGAGTCTTAATGTATGTTCTAATGCAGGGTTTCCAGGGCAACAGAGGCCTGCAGAAAAAACAAAGAAAGGCCTTCAGTGGCCCCTCAGCCCCCAGAGCCTGAATTTCCACCCACTGTGAGTTATCTATTGCTCCATAAACCCCTTAATGTTAGCTACAAAAAGTTATTGTCCCCTTAACTATTTCAAAACATATTTACATTTGACCCTATTTTAATTACAGATGAACAGTGAGAGTCGGAAGCAAAGGGTAATAATAGCTAACATTCACTCTTTACGTTGTATTTATGATTTCCTCACGGGGGCCTATTCATATCCAATTCTGCGCTCCCGTTTTCACTCCTTTTACCTGTAGATGAGTTACATGTTCCTGAGGCGGTGTGTGGAGAGCAGACCGGTGGCGCCCATACAGCAGCAGTGTCTGGACGCCATGCTGACCCTCATCGCCCCTCACCTCCAGCAGGGCCAAGACAGGCTGGTACAGGAGCTCTGTCAAGAGGTCAGAGATGACTTCCTCAGCGCAATGGTCAAGCACACAGGTTGATCTTTTATTTTGCTGCATGTTTTTTTCAAACTTTTTAACTTGAAGTAGCGTTCACAGATGCGATTGTGAGGTTTACACAACATGATAACCAACCCCCTCCATGTGCTGCATTGCTTTCACTTCAGTAAACACCTTTGTTCGGCAGCCACTGCTGGATGGAACCGTGTCAGACGAAACTACTGTTTCCTCAACGAAGTGAGCGCCTCAGTGACTCAACTCATCCACAGTCATCATTTCATAATTGTGAAAAATATGCTGCTGTTGTAATATTGTTCTATTATATTTTGCTTTAGGGTACTCAATTACTCCACACCATGGCACAATAGCTTCATTAGGAGTCGCAAGATGATGAAGCAAAATCTACACATTCTTCATCCAGTGATGCAGCCCATCTTGGATATTGGCTACTTAACGTTTTCTCCACTGCTCTTGGCAGATCTTTCGGGTTGCAAGTGAGAGTTATTTCCTAAATAACTGCAGTATTTAAATACACTAAAGAGTAAATCTTAGGCTGTTTTAGGTTAATTTCCCTAAGGTGGTGTTCGTGGTGCACTTTAACTGTTGTTGTTGTTGTTGTTGTTGTTCTAGGGCGTCAGGGCCTGTCGACTGTGATAGCCTCAGGAACAAAGTGGTGGTGGAGTGTGACAGGACGGAGGAGCACATCATGAATACTTGGTTCCCGAAAGTCATCCACCTGCTGACCAGCAAGGAGATGCAGCCGGGCGTTAGAGCCAAGAATCAGGACTCCTTCTACAACAGCGTGTCCACCCTCATCTCGAACCAGGTGAGAGCTGATCTGATCGGGAATATTAACATAAAGGTAACACAAATAGGCCCAGTCATTTCATGCCTTTAAGTACACATCATATTACCTGACATTGATGGTTATTTTGTTGATGTTTGTTGATATACACATGATATGAATCTACTGTCATAATGACATTTCCAACTCTATGTTGAATTGTTTAATACATTCTTAGTGCAATTGCATGCGATATGAATATATTCTGAGCAGAAGAATTGTCTTATAAGAACATATTTTTCCTTCTACATTCACAGTTGAAATCCTTACTGGAGAGAAGTGTTGAAGAGTTTGTCAACCTGTTTGATCCCAGTAATGCCCACAAGCTGCCACTATTCCACATGGACTTGACCTTTGACGATGAAAAGATTGATTTGTATCCCAGCTTTCAAGATCTGGAAAATGCTGTTTTGGGAATTCTCAATGCCATCACAAATACTATGCAGGTCAGATGATGGAAACATATAAAGACCCCTGTGTGTGTCTTTGTCTTACACCCACCGATGACTGTGTCCCGCAACGCTTATCCGCAGAAAGTACAGACGGTCCAGTCGTGGCTATCTGAAGCCAACAGCTCGTTCGTTGACGCGAAACTGTCGGATCACGTGCTCACCGTGGCTCGCGCCACGGTCAAGAATGCTGTGCACTTGCACTTGGAGGAGCCCAACACGCACTTCCAGACCTATGGTGAATCATTCTTCAATGTGTGCATTGTTCGTCATTGAAAGTATGTTTTCTGTTATGTTAGTAGAGAGTAGAGTTAACTCTTAACTCTCACGCATGCAGTTACCAACTATGACTGGCTGGTCAACGGAGCCGCGCAGGCTAAAGTGGAGAATTACCTGGAAGAGGAACACACCTTTGATGAGTACACCGAGGTAACAACGTAGAGCCATTGGTCACTCAAGATGTGGCGTCTCCGTGATGACGAATCCTCTCTGTATGCGCTTGACTCGGTGCGTTGCTTTCAGCTTGTCGAGGAGTTTCTTGCCCTCTCGAGGGAGATAATCAACCTTCCAGAAAAGGCCCACTTTGCCATGATTCATCTGGACTGTGTAGATCTGAAACAGGGACTGGCCAACAAAGCTAAAGCCTTTGCTCAAATCATTGTTGCGAGGCTGGTCACCGACCACCATCAGCAAAATCTTAAGTAAGTCAAACCTTGCTGTATTGTCTTATGGACTATGGACAACAACATACATTGCTCCTTTTGGATGCCATCTAATGTCCATCGCATGTTGTTGTACGTTGACTCCTCAAAGGATCTGCCAGGAGTTTGAGACCATCAGAGAGAAAGCACTCAACGTCCCAGAGAATACAGAAGACATGACAGAGACGATCTCTTACATCACGCACATCAAGACAAAGGGCAGTGCGGTGTTACAGGACAAGATAATGGTAATGAATGTCGCTCAAGACGTTCGAATGTGTCCACATTCATCATTCAGTCAGTCAGTCTGTTTTGTTGTCATTTGTTTATTTGACAACATGTACTTTTGTGTGACCTTGGGTTTGGACAGGAAGCGTACCGTAGACTGAGTTACCTGCTGGACGTGCACGTCTTTGAGCCGGAAAATCTGGAGTTGAACTCCACCGTCTTCCTGTGGCCACAGAACATCCTCACTGTCTTTGAACTCAACGATGAGGTTCATCTCAAATCTACCTCCATTTATTTCCCTTCATTTTTGTTTTATTTTGATGATGATGATCATGATGATGATGATGATCGAATGATTGTGGGCGCTCCCTTCTTACCCCCCCCCCCTCCTCCAGGTGATGGAGAAGGCCAAGCACAAGGGCAAGGAGGAGCTGCTGCTCAGGCGGGAGAAACTGATGATGGAGCTGGAGAAGCTGGGACGCAGGATGGAGGCGTTTGCAGAGTGCTCAGAGTTGGACATGGCGCCACAGGTATAATGAGCCCTTTAACAGTTGTTACAATCATTAAAGGGGTTATATTCATTTGTTCTATTGTAGCACTGCGTACACAACGATGTCACACAGTTTTAGTTGTTGTGTTTGTGTTTGTTTTGACAGTACTTGACAGAGGTGAGAACGATCCAGAAAAGACTCCACGACGCTGAGGAAGCCATTGTGTTTGTCAATAAAGAGGAGGCCCTCTACAAATGGGAACCGACCTGTTACCCTGAACTTGACGTTATCAAGGAAAACATTGAACCATACCAGAGGCTGTTTGGACTGGTACAGAAGTGGCAGCGCTCTGAGAAGAGGTGTTTTTTGTTTTCTGTTTCAGTTTGTTCTACTTGTTGATCTGGTTTTAACGCACTGTGCAGGACTTTGTGATTGTTTTTCATTTAAATATATTTTGAATCCTGAATTATTATTATTATTATTATTATTATTATTATTTACGTCTTTGGTGGAAGTTGCACTCAGATTTCCGTGATGCGTCTTTGTGTCCAGGTGGATGGATGGCTTCTTCCTGCACTTCAACGGAGAGGGCATGGAAGCGGAGGTGGACGAGTTCTTCAGGGAGAGCTACAAGATGCTCAAGTCCTTCCAGCAGAAACAGAAGAAGGCTGATCAGGAACAGGACAAAATGGCCGCTAGTGGCAGGCGAAAGCCTGGGCAGGATGATCCGAGCAAGCAGGAGAATCCCACGATCCTCATGTGTTCTCGGGTATTGGATCAAATAGAGGAGTTCAAGGTAATTCATGTCCCTATATGCATTAAATTTTTTATCCAAAGCGACTTCCAATAAGTGCATTCAACATGGGTAGGCAAGAAAACTACTAGTCACCAGAAATCGTAAGTGCAATTCATTCCTGAACAAGCAACTACGAGCATAACTAGTGTTAAGGTAAGAGTGCAATAAGTTAGCAACCTACTTAGACAAATGAGACAAATAATACTTATCTTAGACAAATGAGACAAATAAGAGAATCAAAATAAACAATAGCTAAGGCAAATAAGTGAACCAAATAAACAAGAGCTCAGACACATAATTGACAACAAATAGGCAAGGCTAAGAGGAAGGGTCAGGGTAGTGTTTCCTGAAGAGGTGGGTTTTCAGCCTGCGGCGAAAGATGGGCAGCGACTCTGCTGTCCTGACATCAGTGGGGAGTTCATTCCACCACTGCGGGGCCAGGACAGAGAAGAGCCGTGACCGTGTAGATCGTCCGCAGGGACCTCTGAGCGACGGGGCAACCAGTCGCCTCGAGGCAGCAGAGCGAAGTGGTCGGGTGGGGGTGTAAGGCTTGACCATGGCCTGGAGGTAAGAAGGAGCTGTTCCTTTCACTGCCCTATAGGCTAGCACCAGGGTCTTGAACTGGATGCGAGCTGCTACAGGGAGCCAGTGTAGAGAACGGAGAAGGGTAGTTGTATGGGAGAACTTGGGGCGGTTGAACACCAGACGAGCTGCAGCTTTCTGAACAAGCTCCAGAGGTCTGATGGCAGACGCC
>OOFB01036537.1:0-12816 GCA_900323305.1 Trachyrincus murrayi
TTTACATTTTTTTCCGGGAGAAGAATTCCGACAGCAGTCCCGAATCTGACCCTTGGATTACGAGAGTGGCCAGAGTTTGCAAGGTAATGGGCCAATCACAAGTAAAACATATAACTAAAACAAGCACAAACCTGATAGTGAAACAAGGCGATCTTGTGGACACAGTAATTCTGAGTCCTTGATCACATATGGGAAACAACAGCTGGTGGTTATTCAGAGAACGACACTGGACTCGTGCATACACGGAATGAACACGGCTGGATTATAGATTGGAGGTAGAACTCGCAGTCCCAACAAAATGTAGAATTCGATTGCAATAGGTCAAGCAGGTTCTCTATATCTATTTTTTTTCATTAAAATATCATAATCTTCTGGTTAGAAATGATACTATTATCAGCATTACTCTGTATACTGTAACCATTGCACACCATTTTTGTACTTTTTAGTATTTAAAAAGAATTATTAGGAAAATCATTTTCTATTTTAATATTAACACCATTAAGGCACATGCATGCAACATTAGATATGGCACAATATCTGTACACCTTTCCTTTCATTTCTGTTTTCAATTTCAATTGTGCACTGCTATTGCATTTTGGGATCTGCTGAAATGTGCTTTGCTAAAGTATGACCTTAGCAAAGTATAGCTCCCCACTTTTGTGCAGCGCTATCTATGGTCCTGTATTGTTTTCCTTTCCATGTTATGGTAGATGACTAAGCAGGGAGCTGGTTGTTTATTCATCCGGTCTGAATGGACTGCTGGGAAAGCATCAATAGTTTAACCAAGGCCAGTGATAGCCTCCATGAGAATGTGATGCCAGTCCTTTCCCGATAGTGGTGTGTTTCCACTCCCACCACCTGTACACACAGAGCACAGGAGTGCTCAACCCCTTCAACTTTCATTCCATTCATTCCACTTGCTATGTTTTTTTTGCCATCCACGGCTATTTCTCCAGGTGGATGAAGGCGGCTCAAAGAGATTTTTTCAGAACACATGGACGTCTTTCCTTAAGGCTCGGCTCGTATGTGGCTTTCCAAAGGAGTCCCTCTACTTCAACCACCTCCAAGATGTGTATGTGTTGCATGCAGAGAACTGGCGTGACACCAAAGTCTACGCACTGTTCACAAGCAGCTGGTGAGAGAACCCCACCCCCCCCAGTATCCCTAAACATCCACATGAGCAAAACTCTTAAGGCTCCTACCCACGAGGTGACTTTTAAACTTGGGGCCATCTTCGGCAGTATACACGACTGGTAGAATCGGCGGGTTTGTCACCTAGTGGGTAGGTGCCTTTTACACACATGTATTCCCAGCTTCTAGTGACACTACAGCAATGCCTTTATGACTTCAAATTCATTATGGTTAACGAAACATATATGGATGAGACGCAGTGTTGCATCTGGCAAATGCATACGTAACACTTCGTAACTATTTCATGGTCCGCTTACTAACTCATGGAATTAATTCATCTTTCAGGAATTATACAGCAGTGTGTGTCTACTCGATGGCACAGATTGATGACCTATTTGAGAAGTCGGCCTTCAAGGGTTATGAAGGAGACATCCCCAACCCCAGACCAGGCACTGTAAGGGATCGTTTACTCCCATTTACCCCTCTGAAAACTTGGATTCTGGTTGTTGCCAATATTTATATCATGCGGCAGTAGCTTTCCACCATTATTTCCACCCTCATTCCTGGGTGTGGTTCGTGGAAACATGGAAGGATGGTTATGTATATCCTAGCAACTCATATTTACCCATAAAAAACAAGTTCCTTGTTTTTTAGTCTGTTTTGGAAGAAACTCATTGTGGAAGAAACTTGTCTGTGCCTAATTCATATTCTTGCAAATAACCTTGCAAACATGAGGAAATTGCTCAAACTATCCTTTTTGAGCAATTTCCTCATTTTGCCATTTTTTTTACCCAATGAGTCAGAATGTTTGCAAGGTTATTTGCGAATGAATTAAAGTTCCTGTGTCACTGATCTCTCTTCAAGTTAATCTTAAACATTGACAACACCATTCATGTTCAATGTAATCAGTTACATTGAGTGTAAGCTAAGCTTAGGTCAAACCTCACTCTAATTTCACTGTTGTTAATTGCTGTTTATCATTTGCACACGAGCACTCTAAACTACAGCTATCTAAAATCCTTTATCTTCCAGTGTGTAACAAACAGTCGGAGCTTGCCATATACAACGTTAAATATTGTGAAGGACCATTCCGAAATGAGCGAGTGGATCCACTCCTCCATACAGCCTCTTGCTCCCTTCTATGTAAGCAACTACAACTACACAAAGCTAGTCGTGGACCAAGTGCAGGCCGCGGACCAGCGCATGTACAACGTTCTGCTGCTAGCCACTGGTATGTCACGTCACTATGGATGGACAGTATGGAAATGACATACTGTAGTGTGGAACCTTCTTCTGCACATTGTTTTTAGTCTTGGTTATTGAGAGTATTTGCCAGACAAAATCTTTTCACCAAGTTGTTGTTTTGTGTGTGTTGTATTCCTACAGACACGGGAAAAATCCATAAATGCTTAGAGCTCGGCTCTGAACTTTTCATCATTTCGGAAATACAACTCTCCAAACGCTCAGCTGTTCAGTCAATGATACTCGCCTCCAAGAAGGTATTTGAGTTATGTATTTATTTTTAGTTTTCTTAATATATAAAACCATTACAAATAGCTGCTTCAGTTAAGATGGTTGTGTCATTACTTGAACATTGATTTTTCTTCTTTTTTCAGAAAAAGTTGATAGTAGGTTTTGCAGAGGCCATGTTTAGCCTGGACCTCCAACAGTGTCAAGACTACAACAGGTCCTGTGCAGAGTGTGTCCTCTCCAGGGACCCATACTGTGCCTGGACTCAGAATGGATGCACACCAACTGTTATGTAAGTAAAGAAAAAACGAAAATTCGGCTTCCAAGAATAATGCATTTTAATTATACTTAATATAAGTTGAAAAAGTGAAAAAATGCGTTAACAAAGTTATCCCCATTGAACAAGCCCAACAAGCAGGGTGCTAAACACGGGAGGGTCTCGGGGGGGGTTTGAGACCCCTTGATTGACACTTGAGACGCCCTGGAAGCCTCAACAGCTACATTTTGGGGGGGGGGGGGTCTCTGGAAAAATCTTTAAAAAATGATTTGTCACTTGCAATTGTCACTAAAAATGTATTTTAAAAGCTTACTATGTCCGGTATTCATTATTCAAATTACAAAACATGTATTCACAAATATGAATAGGCTACAGAAAAATATTGTTGCGATGTTTCCTCTTATATTGCCATTGAATACCTGGTTGTTTCTGGTAAGGCCTTCTTCCATGGGTGGAGCTGTTGCAAATGGTCCACAATCCAAATGTTGTGTAGTATAAGTGTCCGAGAAGCTTAACCCTCTCTCAACCGCTGCCCAGACGGAGCCCCACACATCCACACACACCTCGCCGCCGGTGTCCCTTCGTCGTGACGTCCGAGTGCCTCCGAAAAGGCACTTTGACGTCACCAAAAGAACGCAACTTGAGTTCGGCGCAAAGTAGAACGTTCACAAACTGGTTGGCGGAGACTGGCAAAAACATAGGTTTTTACACCTGTCTTGTTTTAGTAACAGTTACAAAAATGTGAGACCTCGCACCCTGCGGGTGCTCCCATGAATCCGCTACCTCGGACCACCAAGTAGCCAGCACAGGATCCGCCACTGGTATTGAGTCTGTGTAAGACTTCAGCATAACACTGGAGAACTAGAGAGGGGGAACCCCCCGATTGCCACCGGGTATTTTGCACACTGCCAGCAAGACTATGTCTGATACAAGCGATGATTCTTCCACAGGGGGGGCATTCAAAATATCATCGAACACCAAACAAGTGTTTGCGCAGCAGCGCTGGAAGGTAAGCTATAACGCCATATCATCATATCTAGGAATTATATTCTAATGATATATTATGGCCGTCCTGACACAGCATCACCGCCTTTCCCTGAACAAATAGATACAACTTGGAAAGTTATGGGCAGAATTTGTATAAAACTGTGGTGAAACTTAGCCTTTATAAAAAACAATCCCTCTCCATTTGGTCGCTCTTGGTGTGTGTGTGTGTGTGTGTGTGTGTGTGTGTGTGTGTGTGTGTGTGTGTGTGTGTGTGTGTGTGTGTGTGTGTGTGTGTGTGTGTGTGTGTGTGTGTGTGTGTGTGTGTGTGTGTGTGTGTGTGTGGGGTGCTGCTGACTGGCTCGCTAACGTGGGCTTTCATGCACAAGGACCTTTTCTCAACACACACACACACACACACACACACACACACACACACACACACACACACAGCAGGGGGGTTATCCTTCCATCCTGCCCCTCCCTCCATGTTTCTTTTTCTCATGTAGTGCCAAAAACACTCAACCGGAGCCGACGGGAAACCCCGCCTGCCTCGCCAGCAGTCTCCAGGGTGGTCCACACGGTCCCGCTGGGCGTTCCCTTCTACCTGTCTTGCCCTATAGACTCGTACCACGCCACCTACACCTGGGAGCACCACGGCAACGGCAGCAGCCCCTGTCAGCAGATGGGCCCCCACTGCCTGCACCTCATCCCGGCCATGGAGCCCAGCAGCTACGGCCGCCACCGGTGCATGTCCAAAGAACGAGACCACACCAGGGTGGTGACAGAATACCAGCTCGTCGAGCAAACCATGCCGGCCATGACAAACCCCGACAGCCTCGCTAGTCGTTCTGTCGGTTCATCTGTCCACAAGAGGAAGAACGAGCTGCCGCTTGTGTCGTGTAGCGAATGGGTTGCCATGAGTGTAGCCACTGTGGCGATTGTAGCACGGCTTTGAAATGAGTAGAACAGAACCCGAATTGCAATGTTTGAGTTTCACTTCAAGCGCATTACACCGCACTTACTAGTAATAGGCTGTCTGGGAATATGGCAGGTTCACTTCTAGGTGTATAATAATAGAGACCTATTATTTAAATTATTTTAATGATTGCATGGAATAGAAACGGTAATGGCCCACAAGACCAAAGGGGGGGGGGGGGGGGGGGGGGGGGGGGGGGGGGGGGGGGGGGGGGGGGGGGGGGGGGGGGGGGTGGGTGGTGGGGGGGGGGGGGGGGGGGGGGTGGGGGGGGGGGGGGGGGGGGGGGGGGGGGGCCCTCTGGAGCCCGCCAGCCTCCTACGCCAAGTCATGCCAAACTTCACAAGAACAAAGATGTCTCCTGGGTGAGTATTGTCTCTATGTGGAGTGTAGAGTGTGTGTGTGTGTGTGTGTGTGTGTGTGTGTGGTGTGTGTGTGTATAAAGCTGGATCATTGTATATATGTTGTATAAGACACAATAACCTTTATTTATATAGCAGTTACAAAAAATACGAAGTACAGAGAAACAAATATACAAAGAATTAACCAAGAAGTAAAAGCAAGACGATACTGATGTTGCTATCCTCAAATGGTGTATGTGTTCTTAAAGTCACTATATTACATTTTGTTTGTAATTTAAAGCGTTATAGATTTCACATTTTTCCAGATTGTGTTCCCACTGCTTTTACAATTGTAGCCTACTTGATTTACTGGACACCACAATTAGTTTGTGGCAATTAATTAACTACTATCTGTGCAATAAATATTGTTTCTTGCCAGCTTCCTGTCAGGCCTCCTATTAGACAAGACACTTTGTAGAAGTTAAGTCCTGCGAGGACGAGGACAGGATTAAGATCTTTATCTTAATCGGCTCTGAACCCCGCCCTGTCTACAGTATATTTCATAGAATAGTTAATGCCACTTTATGAAACCATCCAAACAATCATTCTCATTCTCAATTTTACTCATAACATGAATAAAAGTTTACATATCATAAAGCTATTATATGCTATTTGGTGGACTATTGTGTCCAAAGCATGAGTGCAGACAAAACATTGACCTTATCGCAGTCTTGTGAATACGGCAGCTTGTTTTCACCTGACTAAGGCCGACACTACTCTGTGTTTCTGCTTGGGTCAGCGGTAGACCTACAGCCACTGAGCCTGAGACAGAGCTGACATAGCATTGTAAAGCACCACTTGCTAAGCATATAATAGTCACGTCTCTACTGGTCCTAAATCTGCTGTTGGCAAAGAGCGCTCAGCTTTTTGGGTGGCTTAAAAGTCAATGATGCAATGAACGCAAAGGAGGATTACATCTCTACCCTCGAATTCTCAACAACACCCTGGAAAATGTGTGTTACATGCTGAAAACAAGAATGTAACTATGGTGTAAAAACAATTTGTCAACATGTCAAACCTAAAACCCTAGCTCTAGCAGCCAAAAACTAGCGCTTGATGGAATCAGTTATGTTATATTTGGAATTCTTTATGTTTATTTTATATAGGCTTATCTTTAAGTTGACCTGCTGATTGTTTCCTATTGAAAAAAAAAGTCTGTCAATTGCAAAGATGCTTCCTAAATAGGTGGCAAATATAGGTAATATGGCAGCGTATGACTGCCCCAATTCAGTAGGAAGCATCCTAACTAGGTACCAATTTCAAGGAAGCATCAAATGGTTCCTTGTCGGTGAAGGATATCACATAAGGCCTTGTGGCACAGGGACCAATGTAAATTGTCTGCTTCATCTTTTAAATAAACACATGTTAAGGCAAAATAACGTGCATTTGTCAACGTAACATACAGTTAATTTGACCGCTGTCTTGCTTCTTTCACTTATTTTATTTAATAATTTTCAACAATTGTATTGAATTCATTGATATATTTAGAATTATATGTATATAAACAACCGCATCTGCAGTAGTACAAACTTAACAATAAACCTATTATTATGAAAAAGTGCAAAAACATGTATTTATTTTTATATCTTTTTTTATTTATATTTTTTTCATCATTGGCTGAGGGAGCCCTTCAAGCCAACGATGGCAAATCTTAACTCTAACTATTTTTCTCGCGAAACGCTACATTTCTCGTAATAACAGGATGGAAGCAGCAGGGGGCAGAAGAGGGCTTTACTTAACGTTCAAATGCAAATGAAAGAAAGAAAGAGAGACAAACAGAAAGAAAGACGTTTGTCTACCAGAGGATGGCAGTAGGCCTATCTAGACAGAAACTTAGGGTTACGTTTTGATGACCAAATCATCAATTATGACAATTATGTTTTAAAGTTCAACTAATATGGTAGTCCACGGTAGTCAACGAAACTGCAATTGCTACGTCAAAAATATGTAGGATATGTTTTTCCTAATTGCAGATTTGTTGTCGTGTTGGCTGAACTAGAGGAGATCATTATTATGATCCCTATGAATTTAAAATGTGGCATCTGGGTTTTTTATAAGACATGACACAAATCAGTTATGTAGGCCTACAGCATATGGGCCAGTAGGTCCTATGCCTTTATTTGGAGGGTCTCCAAATAACGCTCCACTGACAACTACAGGCAAATGCCCATCTTTGCGACGTTTAACATATTAACATACTGTATAGACAAAGGATTTCCAAACCGAATGAGGTCAAAGATTAGACTTGGGTCGATAGATTAATAAATTAAACATCATATTCTGAATTCAGAATTTTCTTTGAGGGTGGAGGATCCGGAGCTTCTGTATCTTTAATACCGAGGATGAAGGATGGGAGAGGCTGCGCGTTCACAATCTCCTCTCTTCCTGAGCGGCTGCGGGAACGCGCAGTGGATCTCACTCTGCGGAGAGGGGAAAAGAACCGTCCGACCGCGCATCTGACCGGGAGAAAAATGTTTCTTCCACCGCCTTTTATGAATACTTCCGTGGTCTTCAAAAGTAATTCAATAGGATCCACTAAATACGAGGACACTGTTTTTTGCAACCATTAAACTTATTGTAAAATACTTTAACTTCAACAGTGTGATTTAGGCTATAAGAGGCTGGAACTGGAGGTACATCAGGTAAGACGATTCACTAAGTTACCGCAATTGACATATCAGTCATTATTATTGTAAAATACCCCTTTTTACCAGACATGAAAAATCTATACTTTTGTTTTTGAAATATCGCAACATCGAGCATTTTGGTGCATAATGATGCTCGGTTGATGTGCACCAGCTTCACTGGCGGACGTGTCCGTATCTTTTCGGATCACTTTCAGATCACTTTCTGACACAACCGCTCCCTGATACTGGTTGTTGTCTATATCTTTTATTTGTGTTCTCAACTGTAGTGAAACCAAATACCTTATTTTGTACGGTGACCATATAGACTACTACTGCTAACGACAACACAAGTATTTGACATTGAAGTCTGTCCGATGCATTTTGTCTGGCAACGTCTTTTCTATGTTGTTTCATGGTGTTCATCTCAGATAGGCATAGCCTACTATATTGCTATCTGTTACAAACTTTGATAGGCCTACATCCTGTCTATTAGACCTATCTGTGGGGTTATTTCTCCCTACAGAAATCTGTGGGTGCATAATATTATAAAACTGCAGCGTGTGTATTGCATTTGAAAGCATAGGCTCATACGTTGGTTACACATTCTAACATCTGGAAATTGTATATTTGCAGGTGTCGAAAATGGCGTTGAGGCTTCTGCAGCTCGTGGTTCTGTGGACAACACTAGTTGGCACGGCGATGGCTTGTCCAGACCTGTGCACCTGCCAGGATAAACACGGCCACCAGGTCGTGGACTGTGCATACAAAGACCTGTTATGGGTACCTGTAGGTCTGCCTTCCAATGTGACCACCCTCGGTCTCTCTGCCAACAAGATCAAATTGCTGAAAGCTAAAAGCTTTGTGAATGTCACCCAGGTCACATCTCTTTGGTTGGCCCACAACGAGATCATCACCATAGAGACCAACACATTGGCCCCTCTGGTGCAGCTGCGTAACCTGGATGTCAGCTACAACAAAATAGTTTATTTTCCATGGGGTGATCTGCATAATGTCACAGCCTTGTGGCTCCTGAAGATGAACAACAATGAGATGATTTACCTGCCCAAGGATGCCTTTTCCACGCTCAAGGAACTGAGGTCACTGCGCATCAACCACAATAAGTTAACCACCATTGTGGAGGGCACCTTCACCGCCCTCATATCCATGTCTCACCTCCAGATCTTTAAGAACCCCTTCACCTGCTCTTGTAACCTAGAATGGGTGAGGGACTGGGTCGCCACCACCAAGATATCTGTCCCTGACCAGAACCAAATCCTGTGTGAGGCCCCTGAGGACCTGAAGGGTATCATGGTGGCAAAAATGCCCAAACTGGACTGTAAGCCCCCTACTGCCGTCATCACCTACCAGCCCAACATCGAGAACACAGAGATCTACGAGGGCTTCATGGTCATCTTGAACTGTGAGACCAAGGGGAAGCCCAAACCAGAGGTCACCTGGGAGGTCAACGCAGGAGCCCAAAAGTTTCAGTTCACCATTCCCTCGGTCATGGAGGACAACGACGAACCCGTTAACGACAAGGCAACCAACTCTCGGTTCCTCGTCTTTCAAAATGGCACCCTGATCATTCCCCGCATGAGTAAGAAAGAGGATGGGAACTACAGCTGCTCGGCAGCCAATGATTTAGGGAAGGCGGAGAGCAGTGTGAAGCTTGTATTGGCTGGCACGCAAAAATATGCCACTAACTCCATGCTGGATACCACAGGGCTGAAAAGTACAACTGTTAAAAAGCCTGTACACCCTAAAACCTCTGGAAACAATGTGATCGGGACAAAATCTGATGGTAAAAGCAACATTTCTCCAACCGGCCCCTCAACCAAACCTGGCACCAGTGATCATGTGGACGCTAAGGGAAAGGACATGACGTTTACCGGCAAGTGTGGAGTAAACGATGGCAGTGAATACATCTCTAACCATGCCTTCAACCTGAGCTTGGATGATCTCAAGCAGTATACGTTTGATTTCGGCGTTATCGCTTTGGAGGTTTCAGAGACGGAGGCAAAAGTACAGCTCAATCCTCTTCAGCTGCCCAGCAGCAAGTCAAACCTTCACCTCAGTCAAACCCAAAACCTGGAAACCGTTAATAAAGAACCGTTCAGTCTTTACCAAACAGCAGCACAAAAGGCCCCTCTCGACATGTTATACCTATGTGTAAACACTGGCAATGGACACTCAATGGTTCAATGGTCCAAAATAGAGGAAGGTGTTAATGCCTATCGTTTCCATGGTTTGCACCCTGGTACCAATTACACTCTCTGTCTAACCTATGGAGGGCAGGACTGTCAGGTTCAAGTTGTCTTTACAACCAGGAAGAAAATCCCCTCTCTACTGATTATCGTGATCGTCAGCACTTTCCTATTGGCTTTGGCCACCGTTCCCTTGCTGGGAGCCACCTGCTGCCATTTATTATACAAGTATCAAGGGAAGACGTACAAGTTAATTATGAAGGCTCAGAATCCGGATCAGATGGAAAAACAAATAGCTACAAATGACTTTGATCATCGGGCCTCTTTTGTGGAGTCCGAGAAAAATCTAGACCCCAGCGAGTTGGGAGAGGGAGAGGGGGAGGGGGAGGCGGACGGAGAAGACGTCGACGGAGAGGGGGAGATAGAGGGAAGCGTGACGACGGAATCCATCCCCGGCTCTTCATCGAAAACGAACCAAGAGGAGTTTGAAATGGGCTCCGAGTACAGCGACAGACTGCCGCTTGGAGCTGAGGCAGTCAACATCTCTGAGGAAATAAACGGTAACTACAAGCAGCCAAGTCGCTGATCTCATGTCCACTTGTGAAATGTAAAACTATCACTTTTAGATATCGCACATTTATGGAAGGCATTAGCCTGCTTTACGTAATATCTATCAAAGCCCTGAAAAGATGCCTATAGCCTTGTTTAATTTACCTCAAAGTAGACCTATAGGCCTACTGGGATGGGATACGGAATTAATTGATGTAACATGTGTAGCCAATCATTGCATAAGCACAAATGTTATTTTACCAGACCTCAAAAACTAAAAGACACAACCGTAATGTGTTTTAAATAGGACGTAAGCATTTCATGTGTTTTTGAGGTCTTCCCGCATCATCTCCAGTGCGCTCCTGGCGCGCCCGAGATGTCCGCTCCTTTGTTCTGACCAAAAGGAAAACTAATTATAGTTCAGGCATGTGATGTTCTTATTAAATCCCAGGTATTATCCAGAAAATGTTGAGTGTAATGTGCGGCTTTAAGATGTTGACCTCTTACTTAACCGGTGCTTAAACTATTCTATACATTTTTACAGTGATTTTAAACCTTGTGTCCTTTCTCTTTCGGCGACTTGTCCATGGCATGTTTCCATGTGTGGTTTCTATTAGTGTAGGCCTAGTCTATAGGACTGGAGATATAATTGTTAAAACCTGTGATGTAAGCCATGTGAACTGAATTCTCTCTTTTTTACGACAGTAACGTTTATATAGGGTGAATTATCAACACATAGATGCAGCCGAGCCGAGCATCTGGATTCACTGACCTGTAATTTTATGCATAGTGAGTTTTTGTGAAATGTTGTAACAAAAAAAACATCCATTGACCTTTTAAGATTTTTGATATCATTTTATGTACGTGGAAAAAAATAAAACATTAAAAACAATCTGGATTTTTTTTTACTGACTTGGAAGAGAGAGAGAGAGAGAAAAAAGAACATCGGCCTAGGCCTACTTATACTTATATATAAAGTAGTCCTATTTAAACCAGATCAATACAATTTGAAAAAACGATATTTAGGCTATTTAGGCAACAGATATAGGCAATAGGTCCAAATGCCCAAACTAGACGAATCCTTTCGTCTGCGTTTCGTTGCTTTTTTTAAAATTTTGATTATTTTATTTGGCTTTAGTCTTTTATTTGGCTTTGACAGATAAATAGACACAATGCCCGAGTAAAACGAAAATGAGCAATTAATGTCCGACTGAAAATGTATGTGGAATAATTAACAATACATCGTTTTTGAATAGGCCTAATTGTAACCAAATTGTAACACACAACGGATTAAGCACAAAATAATCAATTGAAGATACCACGGACAGCAATTCATTTTCTTTTGTAGTTAAAAGTCTAGAAATAGGACATGTACAATCGTTTTTTTTTATGGTAAATATAATTTACACGTTATATAAGGTTGATGCAAATTACACATATAGGCCTAGTCTAACAACAAATTATTTACTCTGTCTCCCAAAATAATATTCTGTTAATTTATAAATAGTCTCTAGTCATTCTAATCATACCTGCGCTCTTGAAAAGGATGTCATTTCTAGCCTCTTTCCTTGTCCACACATCCACACCATTTCATCAAAAATAATGCCTAATGAAAGACTAATGGTTTCGTTATTAATGTTTTAAAAAGTGACACCCCTAACTATGTGCACAAGGTCAGGCAGAATGATCCTTTTAAATAATGTGGATTGTAGAAGAATTCAGTCACACACACACACACACACACACACACACACACACACACACACACACACACACACACGCTTGCCTCCTGCTGTGCTAGAGACTCTGGTAGTCAGACACAGAACACAGACCGCGTGACCACAGACTTCTCGAGATTAAACAGACATTGAAGCACTACCTGAGGCACGGAGCTAGAAGTGCATTTGTTTCGTTCTTCTTTTAGCAAATGCAGATAGATCAATGCATGGACAAATCCTGCTCTCATTTGGTCCATGGCCATAAACCCCTGGACAAAAAAAAAGAGAAGCTTTTGCGAACGAAGTCTCAACTCTCCACCGGGAAAGGAAAGGGGGGAGGGGGAAAGGGGGGGGGGGGGGGGTAGGCATCTTGCTCAAGGATGCCGACAGGTAGACTGTGGACATTGGGGATCGAACACAGAATCTTTTTGTCTGGGAGTCAAACTACACTATTTCAACTGATCAACAGCGTGCAGACG
>OOFB01036537.1:28569-52870 GCA_900323305.1 Trachyrincus murrayi
GTAATATAAATGTATTCATGAATATATATATTCACGAATATCCTCTTATCTCTTCTTAGCATATTCCACAGTTGTGTTCAAACAGTTTAGTGAAGTTATAGCATTTTGTGTCCCTATGCTGGAAACCAAAGTTTAAAGTCAAACCATGCCCTGAACGTAGCCTCCCAACAAGTGCCTTGATAAGCTAGGCCTACTCACGGTCACAGGCCACCTGTGCAACACCACCAGGTAAGCGGCAAGATCAATTATTGAGCAGATTGTTGTGTTTTGATTGTTGATTGTTTTTGTTTTGTAAGATAGCTTGACTCTTCGGGGTGACCTTTCCAAATATAACATGCACAAAAAAACGTAGGCTACTTTTTGTAATTAGCTTACCTTCTGCCAAAACAGTTTGCTCAGATTAAGTGATTTCCTATTTGTGGTTTGCCAGAGGTCCTACTTTTGTAATTTCTGATTCAAGTAAAGTAGAAAACTACTAGTGCGCAACTTTGCAGGCTTTTCCTCGGAGCGCAGCACCTACTACATCATGTTGACGGGACTTTGACCTTGTTGTGGGCCTATCTATACGAGGTACACATCATAAACATTCACAGGGCTTGCATAACAAAGACAATCTATAAAAAAAAAAGTAATGGTCTGACAACATCTAAATGTAAATGATTACTATCTCACTATTAACGTACTATTAGTAGTAGGTTATTGTAAGCAGTTTATTATATTGTAGTGTAGTGTATTGTATGCCTATATATATATATATATATATCATTATCTCCGTTTTATCCATCTTGGTTATTGGTTATTGGTAATGCATGCATGGTCCTGTTGTTGACACTGGTTGAAGTAGGCTATTTAGGGTACCTTAAGATATATCTGATGTATTTCCGTTCATATTATGCTTTCGTCTAGATTGAGCAACTCTGCTTTTTAAAAAAAAAAGCCAGTTAAACCAACCAAACCGTTATTTCCTAAATGTGTTGAATCCACTTCCAACTGACTGGAACGCTCCATCACGAGGCATCCTTTCAGATGTGACACAGGGTAGCAGTAGAATAAAACAAATACTCTTGTTTTAGTTAAATATCAAATGATGTTAAAAAAAAATCACGTCTCATGACAAATTGATTGAACCGGTCTATTCCCCTGACTGTCAAAATGTATGCACCTTACTAACCCACAATAACAGAGCATAATTGGATTTGGGCGTGTTCAAGGTCACAACTGCATCCATTCAGTTGAAGTGATGGAGCGGCTTATCTCTGTTGACACCTGTAATGAAGAAGCTGATCTACGTAAGTTAAATGTCATTTTAGCTCATTGGAGTCTTCTTGAGATGTCGCTTTTAGTTAAATCTAATATACCTTTTCAAATATACCTCTAATATACCTTATATAATACAATATATAGACAATGCGTTTGTGCTTTCTTTGTAAATATACTTGAGCTGATATGATACTGTGCTACTACTGATACTGATAATGGGATCTTATAACCATGTGACATTCACAAATCACCCTGCTGGATATTAATAAAAAGGCGATAATCGCATTGCAACAGACACTGCTGTACTCCGTCTGTCACATGCACAATGCACGTTGTGATGTTGAAGTGCCCTACATCTATGATGAGGAGACAAAGTGGATCCTGAGACATAATCAACACCCATCCAATCATGTTGAGAGAACCCTCTATGGTAAAACACTTAAAGGACTATTGTTTTCCTAAAATGTCCTACATGACCGAAGTTTAAGAGGAAGCTACTAAGGATTTGTGAGAACAGTTTAGAAATTCACAGGGGGAGAGAGAGAGAGAGAGAGGGAACAGAATATTAATAAGTACATAAGTACCACCATACATTTAAAGACATGTGTGTCATCTTTGCTGTTAAGGAGTTTTTGTTTGTTTAAGGTTTTAGTTTAGTTTCTAGTAATTGGGTACAAAGTTCTAGTATATTGATTTATTTTCCATGTTTCCTGCAATCAATATAGTGATTATTATTCTGTATGAAGAAATGGAGGGCCCATATTTTGTATAGTGTATATTTTGAACTATAGTGAAATGAGACTCCATGATAACAGATCTAATGTATTTAACCTACTGTGTATGTAGGCCTACTGTGAGTCTCTGTCAGGGCATTTGCTTTTCCAAATCCTGGGAGTTTTATTATGAAACGAATTCCGTCCCCACATGCCTAGCATAATTGCTATCAAAATGAGAGATTTGCCAAAGTGTCCCAAATGAGCAATTCAAGGGCAGAGAATACTAATATGCTTTTAATGTCTCGCATGTGAGCCCCCTGACAGCCGTATATTTGTCAGTACTATTTTCGTTTAGCAGATTTCATACAGATATGAACAGTGGACGCCAATAGTGAATAGTGAATAGCTGGTTTTCAACAGATGATGTGCCACATTTGTATTAATCCAAACACGTATTAATAATAATAATAATAATAATAATAATACTTTAGCTGATTTTCAGCTGTTTTGGTGGACGTTTCTCAGCTGCTCTCTGTTTGACAGAGAGCAGTTTGAGAAACTCTGTTTGAGTTTCATATATGGACCATCTCTCTTGTTTCATTTTATCCATGAGATATTGCTGATGAATTATGTATTGGTGGATTGAGGCTGCAGACGTCTTTCTCTGTGTCCAGAGGTGCTTGGGTTTCACACATCTCCAGAGCAATGGAAGTGAAAGCCAAATCGAAAGCATGGCATGGTTACCAACGACTGTGTGGAATATTCTGTTATACACAGAGGGCTAGGATTTCAGACAGAAAAAAAATGGATTTTTGTAGTGTCCTTGCTAATTACTCCATTTCCCCAGGTACACACTTTCTTTCCACACACGTGTTTCAAGCTTATTTTTCTGTATATAACCCTATTTACCACGGTTCATATTGAGATGCAATTCATGGCAATTTTTTTAAAGGATTTTATTTGTGTATTATCCTTATTCAAGTATGCAACTTGTTGATATTAAAACTGAGGCAATATGTTGATGTCAAGCTCCGGAATATTTTGAAATGTTAAGGATATGGATTCTTTAAAATGTCAGTGTTTGTAGATAATAAAAGCATACCTCAAGGTTTATTAGCGTAAATACGACAGGCCTGTTGATTCAATCTGTAACTAAGATCTGTTATTCATTCATTCTACAGGTTAGTGTAGTTAGGCTATCTTTATATCTTTATAGGTTCTGGCCTACTGTTAACGGCAAGATTTTGACCCACAGTTATAAACTCCAACTATTATTTATTTATTTTAACCAATGCCTTCTAGGGAGAGAAATGCGTATTGGTTTGCTTCACATGAGATGTGCTGCAGTGCAATAGACCACAGCATGCAATACCCCCCCTCCAAGATTACAGACTTGGTTTAGGCCCTGAACAGTTACGAAAGAAAAGAGGTTATGTATTAATAAACATTTCAGGGAAATGTATATTGACCCCATTGATTCGTCACGCTGCATGAGCTTTCTAAAAACACCTTGTCTTCCAGCAGGACAAATGGGTGGCCTGAGGTTTCTTTGATGACACAGTCCGGTCAGCGAAGATGATTTGTAAATGTCACAACTGACCAGATGACTAGGTTTTGGGTGGCCTGAGATCCTCACACGGTGAATCCTGCTCTCCCGGGCTAGCAGCCCCTGCTGTGATCACTCGCAGCACGTTGCCGAAGCAAAAGGCTTCACACACATTGCTCAGCAGCCCAAACAAAGACACTATGTTCACCTGACACTCAAGGCTCATAAATAATGTTTCGTAAACAATCCAACCACATCTTTCTCGTGTGTGTGAGACACTCAGGAAAACACTTCTGTGCTGTGCTTGCCATGCGGTATAACTCCTACTTAAGAGTATAGTTGTTTGTGGAAACGTTTATAATTGACCCTAACCCTAACCCTAACTGCTGTAAGAGGTGTGGGGAAAATCAAATGAGAGAAGATAAAATAAATGTGGAATATCCACTATATATACTGTATATTAATATACACATGGGCGTGCACAGACGCGGGCACACAAAATAAATCAAATATTTTGTCCATAGGTGTATCGCGGATACCATTTGCATTTTTGTTTTAAATGTAAATATAAAAAAATATGCGCACTACTGTGCTACCGTTGCTTGTGGTAATGTTTTGAGACAGGAGCGAGGTCACAGGAGGAGCAACTCCTCCTGTGACCTCCTATTGCAGCCGTCGAGGTGGAAGAATAGGATGCGTTTCTAATCGTAAGGTTAGTCATTGTATTCGTAGTGTTGCATTACTGAAATCGCCCATTGGGTCCTCCTTGATGTAATTGTATATTTGATATTCGCCAGCTTTTCAAGTGACATCATCATGCTATTGATTCCATATATGGCTGAGATGGCACAGTGAGTCATGTTTCCATGGGGAGGAGGAGGAGCCCTCCCCGAGGGGCTGGCGGGGGGCAGGGCAGAATACATTACATGATCACCCCACGCTGTACGCCCCCCCCCTAAAGGCCGCTTCAAAGCTGCTGCTGCTGCTGCTTCAAAGACACGTCTGCAGTTCAACTCTCTGCAATCCCCAAAGACCCTTTCTATGGGAGGAGGACTCACGCAGCCACCGGGAGGATTCTTGTGTGTGCCCTCTATAGGTCTTCACCAGCGCAGGAACAGGTCACCATCCGCCCAGCTCCATGCTTCAATGAGGGGATGGGAGGTGGTGTGTGTGTATATAGATGAGGTTGGATGATAGGGGGCACTTCAGGGAGGGTCTGCTTAACAGACCCCGAAGGCGGGGCCTCTTCAGAGGGTATGTTCATTGTTGTTGTGGCTAATTGTGATGTTGCATTGCAAATATTCTGTTTTCATGTCTAAAGTGTATTCAGAGTGGTGCGTTTGTGTCACACAGGCCAAAACAAGAACAGACTGATCCTGCCATTAGAAGAGTCTTGCTCTTCGGCTATTCATTTATTTCAGAAACATTCAGTGCTCTTCTTATTCATATGGAGGACCAAACCACTCAAAAGTAAATCAATTATTAAATGAATAAATATATGAATAAATACATAATTATACATGTTATTTTCCATATATGGAATATGATATATTTCACAATAATGACCTTACCGTATTTAATTTCCTAATAACAATACCCCTTATGAACCCTGATTGCACAAGCATCTGAACTGTGGTCATGGTGTGTGGCAGACCAATCTACCACAGTCTGAACACGCATGTCCATGCGCATGCATCAACACTTCCACACAAACACAATCGCGCCGTTCAGCCAGCTTAAATGGGTGGACACATTTAGGTTTGGGGTATAACGCGGATCACATTTCATACCGGAATGAATTATCCAGCCACACGTTGTTAATTCAGTTTAGAGAGGTTTATTAGAAGAAATGTGACTGGGCCAAAGGTGAGACCCAGTACCTTGGATTCCAGCTGGGAAAGGGTACCATACATGCCCTGGTGGACCAGGTGGACCCGGTGGAGTGCATCCGCAAAGCTGAATGCCCTCGTACCAAGACGCAGGTACGATCTTTCCTGGGGTTAGTCGGGTGGTCTACTATATATATATTTGTACCACAGTTTGCAACTCTTGCTACCCCTCTAACAAATGTTACCCAGATAATGTGTCAGTAACCCTGTAAAATTGACCTGGCAATGCCAACAGTTATTTACTGCCCTCAAACGGGCCATGTGCTCATCACCTGTGCTGTTGAGGCCTCATTTTCAGAGTCCAGGTTGACGCATGGGACGTCGGGATCAGAGCAGCCTTGGTCGGCAGCCGATGAGTATCTCGAGAGACGAGATACTGGACCATAGAAAAGGAGTGTCTAGCCATCAAATGGGCTCTGGAGAGTCTTCGCTACTACCTCTTAGCAAGGGAGTTCACCTTAGAGACGGACCATAGGGCCCTCACTTGGATCCACACAATGAAGGACAACAATGCCAGAGTGATGCGGTGGTACCTGTCACTACGGCCATGCCACTTCAAGGTACAACACAAGGCCGGGAAGGCTAACCTGCTGGCTGACTACCTGTCCAGGTTCTCCGATATGGCTACGCCAGGAGAGGGGCGAGGTAATGTGGCAGATCATCCTACCACAGTCTGAACACACATACTCATCAATACACGCATGCATTAACAGTGGATTTTTGTCTGCGGTTCTAATTTAATAATAAATTGGCATCTGGCTTGCCATGATTTTTGATGGTTTTTGGATTCTCTTTTTGTTTGACATGTGTGACATGGGGATCTCCAGGGAGGGATGTCCAACTTTGTTGGACAGAATGACCTCTGGATCATGTTCGGCTCGAAGACGAACTACAACGTCTATCTCATGTAGTTTGCTCCATACCGCTTTGCCGATGTCAATTTCATCGTTCACTGCTGTTGACGATGACGTTTTCTACCCCAATGACACCTGCTGTAAGATTGTCAGCATCAATTTGGTCAGCTGATGTCAACAACGCATCTTTAATGTTGTCATACGCCATTTGTCTTTTACTATCAAGCCATTTACTATCAAGGTAAAACCAGAAACTACTCCTGAGTTCTCAGAGAAACACGGTCAAATAATCAGTAGCTACAGAAAATTCGCCTTCTTTGAGCTAAGGGATCACACTACCTCATTGACATATTTAACATGGAAAAACCAAAAAAAACTTTAATCAATTATCATTTTTATTGTGTTTTTCTTTGTTGTTCATTCACTCAGGAGATCACAGAGCTTATTGATTTAAAAGTCAACTGTATGATATATATCTAGCCTACTTTTTAAGAATTTTTTTTAAAGAAGTCCTCCTTTTACTTTGGCAAATGCAGTCTATGCCTTCAGCTGTTGGATGTAGTTTACACAAAAACCTTGTCTGCCTCGTGAAAGAACTCTGCTTTGTTCTAACATTGATATTCCATCAATTATGCATAAGGATTTTGTGTTTTTATTCAACCATATACTGGTTCATTAAATGTGTAAGCTGTGCCTAACTAGGGTTTGGTAAGATAGTGTAACAAAGAAAATACAGCCATTTTAGAGAAAGGTTTTATTTTATTTCTAATTCATCATTGGCCATAGTCTTTCACTTTAGGGCAAGTCTAACCGTTGTTCCATATTCCATATTCTTTATCAGTAATGATGATGATGATGATGCTATTAGACCTACTAATGCTCAGTATCCATGTGTGCACGGACTGTGGATCTCTTATCGTTCCTTGGTTTAATCTGATTCCTTGGTTTAATCAGATTCCTTGGTTTAATCCACATTATTAGTCGGGAGTTGCTGTCAGTGCTGCACATGCTGGTTGTCCTTAGTAACGTGGTGGCCGATCACTGCTGAAGGGGTCGTCTGCAATGATTAGCAATTGCTCTGCAGGCTATTGTGACGCTCTGTTGGGATGTTTAACACTGCATCCGCGGCATCTATTCTGCGTACCTTTCGCGGTCTTCAATAACACACGACAAACAGAGAAAGCCAGCGGAAAGAGAGGAGGTGGATTGCTTTCTTTCCTGTACTCCTCCACACATACTGACTCTGTATTGAAGGTCTAGTTGATTGACAGGTAGAATCCATGAAATTCTCTGTGGACGTGTTATTGCTCTGGGTCATAGGTAACTAAACTCAAATAAGCCTCTGAATCCAACACACACACACAGACCGTCCCTTTTTTTCAGTCCACTGTATTTTTTTCTTCTTCTGGTTATACAATTTCTAGCCAACAATGAATTTATTGACCAGTCTGAAGTCCAGTGAGACAGTGATCCGTGCGCTGTTGTTATCCATCTTCATGTGCACAGAGGTCTTTCTAAGTCCAGCACAAAGGGAACACATGCCTAGGCTTATTGTGGTCTGTGTTAAATAGAAATGGTTGGATGGCATGTATATGTATCTAGGTTTTTAAAGTCGTTTACAATGTTATGGTGTATTTTCTTTTTGTTGTTGTTAATTTTATTTATGGCAAGAGGTTGTTTTTTAGTGCATGCTTTTCTATAACCTTTTACCTGTTTCCAGGTAAAACAAACAACACAACATATTTTTGTAGACATGTGACTTCAGGACGTACTGATTTGATTGTTTGTATTGATTTGCCTTTTAACATTCACTGAGTCAAGGTCAGTTTACTGATGGAAATGGATTTTAGAGATAATCAGCTTTCTGAGTTCTGTCATGATGGTCATGTCTACATTTGCTCATTTTGAAATGGGGAAGAAAACTTTTGTCAATCATTTTTAATTGATTAATGTAGTGGTCATGTGAATATATATATATATATATATATATAGATATAGATATATATATTTAACTTAAGTACGTTTTTTGAAAGTTTTTGGGGGGGAAAACATGGACAATAAAGGTTTGATGCAAACTGAAGTTTATCAATTTAGCCTTATCCATCCTATGCCATGTGTTAGCCAAGTTGAATAACAACATTGTCTTGTTAAGTAACTTTAAGGTCCAACTAAAATGCTTGAACCCAAATATATATATATATCTGAATATAGGATATATATAGTAGTAATATACGTATTTAATTTTGAGGCTTGCATAGTCTCAGTCCTTCAAACAAAGAGGTAAAGGAAGGTATCATCCTGAAAGGAAGTCAAAATTGGCCCAAGAGTTTGCTCTGGGAAACCAAGTGTGCATGGGGGGATTTATATTCATGTCACAGTGCAGAAGACCTTGTGGTGAAGATGGATGCTGCTGCCTCTTTGTCCAGGAATAATGTCCAAAGTTTGACACGCTCCCAAGGGCTGAGCCGTGTTGTTCAGCTCAAGGTCGCCGTTGGATGTGACTTTATTTCTGACTTTTTCCCAGAATGCCTTGAAAAGTGAAAAGCCTGTTGCATGCACAAACACTGTGTGTATGGTGCCATTTGCTGTTGCTTAGGAACCAAAGTGGCTGAAACCACTTCACAAGGTGTTTGTCTCAAGTATGTGCACACATCCGTTTAGGAAGTGCAATTAATATTTTGGTAATGCATGCATAATGCCAAGTAGTTCCTGCCAACTTTGCATTGTATATATGCATTGTGCCGATGCTTAACATTTGTAGAATCAATTATCCCCTATGTTGTATTGGTTGCTATGCAAACTTTAATTATCTTTTTTTACAAAATAAATTAACCAACTAAAAAAAAGAAAATGCAATCTAAGAAAAGCTAACCAACAGTGATGGTAGTTATTTCTGGAAAGAGAATGAATTTAATGGGGTTTTGATTACTTTTCGGTAATAAGCAGCAAGAAAACCTGATTCTCTTTGAGCCTCAGCTCAGAGAGTGTTGTTCTCTGGTCTGCTGATTCTCCCTTTTGTCCTCATTTACATTTCAAATTCTTCCAAATGGTGCAAAAACACTGCAGATCATGTGCTATTTCTGCCACGTCTGTGTGCTTCTCTGTGTGCTTGTGTGTTTTGCATAGTGCATGTATGCATGCCAGGTACCAGATTATCGCACAACCGAGGGAATGAGAGGCGTTGATGGCGTCGATGCGTCAAGGTCAGCAACAGCGGCTGTTGTCATCACCCTGTATGGTGCTGTCAGCGTTCACACAATGAAAACACAGGGGCGCCAAAGCCATTTGCTTTTTACCATTTAAAACATGAAAGCAACCCTGAAAGTGGAAAAATACAAATCTATTTAAATGTAATGATTGTCAGTTTAGCACCGCGTTAAAAGCGAATTACAGACTTAATTTGTGTATTTAAATCGAACATGATTAATCGGTTTCCTCAAAAGAAAATGCCGACCTAAACCCCAACCTATTAGGCCCTCTCCCAAATGTTTGAACTAGAACAGCATATGCTTGGTGCATTTCACATGTCTAAGTTTAAGCAATAATAGGACCGGGATATCAGCAGAGATTTTGAGGAACTGATCATTTGATTAGAATATATATTCTCAGATTCATTTGTAATCATAGTTTATGGTTGCAAATGAAATGTTTTTTTAATGTCTACTGCAATAGACATAATATCATATATTATGATGAATGTGTATTAAATTTTGTTTCTAATGTGGCTGAGTTCTCTCTGGTTCAGGTCGTGCGTGAATTGCACATGCGAAACACTCAAAATGTGTCTCAATGAATGCATACGTGTCACTTGATCCACAAATGCAGATTCAACAGTTCACAAGCCTAGTCATATTGTAATTAATGCGTATGGACATAGGACAAAAAAATATATGTTTCTTAGGTATTTGTGCAAAATGTAAAACTTTCATAAATATGTATGCATTTGTACAAATCATTGCACATTCATTCAAATGTCAATTTACAAGACACAAGTTAACTTTTACAAGACACAAGTTGACTCCTATTACTGTAGTATTATTATGAGACAAATCTCTCTCCATATAAAACTGTCCCAGCACATTTTGGAAATAACATTAGCAAATAGTCACGTACACAGCAGAAATTTACCAGCAAGGTTAAATGAGGAAAATACATAGTTAATACATGACACTCCCAACACATCCTTTATCTCAAGATACGGCAACTCATTTAACCAGAGCAAGACACACAAATTAATTCTCTAAATTTTGATCTCTTGGTGTTGACAAGTAGCACAATTATGAAATATTATACTTAAAACGGAAGGAAAATGTAGAATATAAAAGACACAACAAACTAAATTGGCAATAACTCTAAATTTCTAGGTATAGTACTCACAGCACCAAAAGAAAAGTGTGAATCCTAAAGACGTGGTAGCTGTGAACCATCCCCCTCTTACCCTAACCCATTCCCCCTGATTTGCCCTCCCACTGTGGGGAAAAGCGTTGAGCGTTGAACGAGGACTGCAGACGCTGCCTCCATCAGTGGGGGCAGCATCTGAGGAACGGCAGCACTTCAAATGGAATGCGAGTGGTTTTCATAGCAACCCAGTCATCCATTTTTCATCGGGCAACTGGCTTTGAGGTAGCAGAGGGGCCGGGGCCAGCCAATCAGTCAGTCTCCAGTCTAAAGCTACAAACAAAACCAGCGCTTCCTGAGATACAAGGAATACAGGGCACCTGAAATGAAAACAAGAAATATTGGTGTAGTGGCTTATTGTCTGGGCTCTGACTACGCTTTTATATATGCTCCAAGGACGCTGAGCGAATACTCATTTGTTGATTTATATTAGCATATGTTAGCAGCATGGGGCCACCGTCGGTAGCACAGCTTGCAACACCACGGTTCCTAAACACAGCCGGGGGTCTGTGTTGAATGGGTGGACGGATTGAGGGAACAATCTTTCTTTTTTTTTATCTCAAAGTAAAAATATTGATATATAGTTAAATTGTTCATGATTTTGTAGCACAATGCATGAAATGCATTACTTGATTGCACAAACACCCATTGCCAATATGGTTTTAAACTAATGTTTTTATTTAAAAAAATAAAAACAGCCTTCTGTTTCTGTTTCAGTGTTTCTTTTGTATTAAACACCAAGACACCTGATTTCTATTGGCTCAACAATTTGGTCAAAATGCATAAACCCAACTGTTAGACGTTCAACTCAATCTGCTTATGAAACAACAAAGAAGAGAAAAGGAATTTTTTTATTTTTGTGTTAGAAGCTGGTTGTTGTTGTTGTTGTAATGTTGTAAATATTTAATGGACTCTGTTAAGACCCAGCTGTCTTCCTTAAATCTCCAAACCGTAACCATAATCTATTTCTTATACAACCAGACTTTCCCGGCAAATCTTCTTATAAAGGTAGCTTCCCACTTTCATCTTTGATCTCTTTATCGATGTGGTGAATCAGAAACATGAACCTAAGTGTAGCCATGGAACACTGCCCCTCATCCCCCGTGCACACATGCACACGCCTTGGACTCTGCCGAATGGCTGCAAATTTAATGACCGGTTTCCCGGCACTGCCGGATTGTATGGGTGCAACGTCCGGATGTTAATGTAGGCTGACATCTCCATCCTCCTTTAAACAGCCTCCTTTGTCCTGGGACACCGTTTGACGGGAAATTAAACACATCTAAAGGAGCCCCACCTGCACCCTGTCTAGTCTGTTAAACCATTAGACGTTAAACTTTGACTTATAGATTTTAATCAGTATTTTTTATTTTTTTGCCTTAAAGAGTCTGATGAACCTTGTTTAATTGTTCCGTCGCTTATTGATTCAACTCCTTCTCGTTTAATGTTTTTTATTCAAGAAATGCTCCTCCGTCTTGTTTTGTTTATTTTACTGGAGTAGGTTTTGTTGGTCACAATGACTTAGGATGGTTAGGTTAAGGTTTCCATGCAGTTTCCATTGACTTTAATATAAACTATCTATTGAACAAACCAAGGTCAGCAAATCATTAAACATTTTTGTGGGATTTAGTATCTCCAATTATCCTGAATATTACCTGTATACACAGGTATATGGAGCACAGCAGAAAGACAATATAATTAATAATGACATTTCCAGCGCTGTACAAACTAAGGTAGAGGTTAGCAGTGGGACACTGATGTGGTGTTTAATCCCACTGCCTACAAGCTTGCCATCGACGCCATTTTGAATGCAGTTTAAGCAAGCATGATATTTTACAAGGTCTAGATAGGACAAAGATGTCTTTGTGCACTCTGGTGAGATTGGGATGGTGTTTGATAGTGATCCAGCAGTGACTCCTACGTGACGCAGCTGTGCAGCTTGTTCATAAGATTAAAGGCAGGTTGGTGTCAGGAGGCCAGGCGGTGGGAAGCAGGTGGCTAGTTTGATACTTCCCCCGTAAAGAGGGACTGGGCGTCTGCAGGGCCGGGAAATATGGCTAGTTTTAATTAGAGTCTTCTAATAGTGATGAGGAACGACGATGGCCGTTGATCAGCTAAGGATTTGGAGCCAAAGTCCTGGTTTCTGTTTAAGAGTCATACTGAATAGCATCATTGCAACTTTAGAAGGTAGAGCCTAATGTAAAATGTCCTCTATCTGCCTTCCCAGGAATATGTGTGTGTACTGAGGATAACATTGCTGCCTATCAAAGCACCACCGTTTGTCCATCCGGCTTTATCAGTTCGGACATGATTCCAATACTGCTGAGTGCTTCTGCATGAGCTCTACTTGAGTTTAGCTTAAACGTTATCAGCTTAAGGAGTTTCCAAACAAACCCATGGAGACATCAATCCCTTGATTAATTATAGTGTTTGTTTACTCCTTAGTCTTATTCTAGTTCACTTAAATTCAGAAGAAAAAAACAACAACAACAACATTCCTAAATGTAGACAAATAATTCAAATAACTGTTCGGAGTCAACAGCAATTGCTCATCCAATATTGCAGTGGATTCTGTGCTTTCGTGTCTGCAGTAATTGTTTGTATGTGCAGGAAGAGTGGAGTGGATGAATACTGTAGAGGAGTCAGGGGGTCACACGCAGCACCCAGCAACCCACACACTGCCCATCCATCCTGGGAGGAGAGACTCAGTCGAGCAGCAGGATGTGTGGGCCCAGAGAGCAACACCTTCAAATAGGTTTGTGGGTAGTGCTGCATGGGCTCAGGTTATAATGGTACATTAAGAAGAGCAAAGGCCACAATCACAGCAGACAATGGGAGAGTCAATCTGTCTGTGTGTTGTTATTTTTTCAATTTGACTGTGTGGTGTGTAAAGTCTATCTTGAAACCAAAAAAGGAAACACATTAATGAACTCACATTCAGTATTGAACTGGCATACACTATGCTTTCAGAAATGCACCTGTTTGTTGAACATGTGTAAGGCATTCTACAGTTCACAGACATCCTCTCTCCCTCTCTTTTGGGAGAGAGAGGGAGAGAGGAGAGGGAGAGAGAGGGAGTGAGGGATGGGGGAGGGGGAGAGAGAGGGAGGGAGAGAGAGGGAGTGAGGGATGGGGGAGAGAGAGGGAGGGAGAGAGGGGAGGGTGAGGGAGGGGGTGAGAGATAGGGGAGGGAGAGGGAGTGAGGGAGGGAGTGAGAGATGGGGGAGAGAGCGAGAGACGGACAGAAAAACAGAAAAAATCAATTGTTGCACATGACCGACTGCTATCTGAATGCAAATCCAACATGGATCTTTCTTCTCCATGCTTCAGTCACAATAAAAGCACCAGCAGTGTGCATATCTCTGTGAAATTGCTCTGCCTCGATGGGCTAGTCGGCCCAGTGAAAGGCCTCCGTGTCGGGGATAATGACGGTGCGTGGGCCGTGCTTATTCCTGACGCGTGGTTCCTGCCCGTTAAGTGACAGGCTAATTACACATGAGCTTTAATGGCACCACCAGCTCGGTGAGGGAATGATTAGAGCAGATGTATGCAGAATAACGAGGAGAAGAGAGAGGGGTGACACAGGGCATTTCTGACACCTAGCCTCTTTGTTCAAGTTGTTTCATTATTGTTTGTCTATTATTTTTCTGCAACAAAGCACCATCGGCCAGTCAGATGGCTTGACGAGCAAGGATGGGCAGTCACCTTGTGCGAGGGATTCTAACTGTTGCCATGGTGTTATTGATGCTGTGATGCCATCCTCTCTTATACCTGCACAGTAGGAAATGGCGAGGAATGTGCCTTAGGTGTTAAAGTATCAGCAACAACCAGACTCTATACACTGTTCACCTGAGGTGTCTGGTGATTAGTCTCATGGGAATGTCTTCACCTTAACCACCTGAAAATAACATTTGAAATATACCGCACGACAGGGTTCATTGATAGTTGAGGTCCAGACCAGACAGAGCATAACCCTAAAATGTTGCCTTAGACTCATTTATCTTCACACATTCTACTTACACATTCTGTTGTATTGCGATTTGTTCAAACTACAGTTTTTAATGGCACTGTTTTCATTCAAATCAAATGCACAAAATGGCAGTGTATTAGCTAACATGCGTACGTGATATGATATAGCATCGATGACTCTCTTGGTGGTTTAGGCGGGAGGAATTAGTACGGGTAGAACCTGCAACAATTCACACTTGTGGTGGAAAATCAGATTATCAATGACCAACGATAGAGTGTTAAACTCTTAACCACATCTAAGTTTATTAGGCACAAAGGGACCCAAAGTCTGCACTCAACAGTGTTGTCTCAGACTGAGGGTAGAGAGCTATCTCTACACACAGTATTAATAGAAAAACACGAAACAAATAACAGGAACTACTGTTCAGGTCGTCATATTCGAAGTCAGGCCAAGTGCACAGCTTCTGATAACCCGAATTTAACCAAGGCACTCAAAGTTCAAGTTTCCTGTTGAAAGAACACTCTGTGTTTTACTTCTGCATTTGTAGGTATGCAAGGCAATGACAGACAAGCATTTAGCTGCAACTGCCCCCTCAGTTCCCTATCAGGACATAAACGAAAAAGACCTTTTCAACATAGGCAGTTTCACATAAAAACAGTGTATATATGGAATTTTCCATTACACACTCAAAGCCAATCTTTTTCTCAGTTTAAATACAGCTTCACCCCCCCCCCCCATATTTTCTGGTGTGCTTGTAAAAAGCCGCTGGCTCTGTCTGCCATTGTGGGGGAGCTAATCACGGCAGCTACGAGGAACAGCACGGGGCTGAGTTCCCTTGGATTGTTGGTATTGAGCAGGAAGAGGTGCTGCGGGCGCTAGCCATCAAAGTGCTGCTGTTTACACTGTGGGAATAGACATGAATAATCTATGCTTTCTTTACCCTTCCCCATATCACCATTCACTATTCACCGTTCACGATTCGCTGTTACTCCTTGCGGTTTGCCTTTTTGTTCAGATACCCATCTGCACCATTTGTATTTATCAGGTCGTGAATCAATATTCTTTTTCTTTCATATTACATTTTGGGTTATTGAAGGTACCGCTCCTTCTATATGTGGAGGCTTTATGGATTAATTAGGCATTGGAGACTTTGCTTGGCTGTTTTTTTTCTGTTTTATGTGTTGCTATAAACATTGATCAGCCATGTGTTGTTTTAATGGAAGAGTCTCTGGAGGAGTGTGAGCTGTAATCACTTTAGGTGAGATCCTGCGGTTGTTATCATTAACACATCAAACTTTTGGAGTCAAGGCAGCCGTGGGTTTTACAGACTTATGGACTACTGCCCCACTGTGGCAGTGATACTGAGTTTGTTTTGTCTAGCCCCGTGTCACGCGTGCTTCTGTTTTATAGTCTAGCCCACGGCTGTGCTCTGGATTAGGCTTTTCTGTGTTTTTTGTCAATATAATGAAGCATTATCTTTTTTTAGAGACACTTGTTACTTCTACATTTAAGGAAAAGTAACCATCATTATGCTTACCGTTTCTGAAGGCATAGTTGCAATAGGTTACAATCATGCTAATTTTAATGGATTTAAATGCATCCATTAGATGTGATCTTGATATGCAGTTTCAGATTGCAGGGAATTACAGCAGGAAGTTAATAATTCAATAACTATTCTAAACCATATTCTGATTCACCTTAAGATAAGAATCTTCCCTTCCTCAAAGCGCCTTTCCAATTACCTGAATGAGATGCTAACGTAATCAAACCGGGCGATCATTTGATATCAACTCCATCTCCCCATTGATCCCACGCGTGCCAGGAGGTATTGAATAGCACATGAGTTTAAATGTCTGAACATGGAGACGCATAACTTATCCAGACTAGCGCACAGGCGGAGATGTGTCCTGTTTACCAATGTGACAATGCACCCTCCTTCCTCCATATATTGTCCCTTTACAAACAGAATGGCTGGCTCTGTTTGAAACAATATTCCCTCCAGATAACCAGAATAACTGGTGTCTGATCTGGGTGATGTTGGAACATTCTAGGCCGTTTTTGGTGTGGCTGTTGCTTCAGCTGATGGTGGATGGCTTACTTTGTGTTTACAGGCATCTGCGGCGATCCGATTGAATGGCGGTCCACTCCACTGACCAAAGACCATCTGGCAACGTCCCAGGTTGAATTGCATTCAATATCATGTGTATTGATAATGTTAATATATATAGACAGGGGCCAGGCTGCCTACTTTCCAGGCAGTTGGGTGCTTAACTGCCCCCAAATGAGATTCACCCCACTTCGACTTTCTGCTCATGTGAATATTAAAATAAAGAAGCCCATCTGAGCTCCTCCCGGTCTGAGACTGCCCCTCGCCACGGCAGAAGGAGGTGTGTTCATTAATGATTGCAATGCAATTACCACTGATTACTTTCAGCAGCAACTAAATCCCTTGGAATAACAACGTGGCCATTGGCGTCCATTGAAAAAGCCTAACTCGTACTTTGTTACCGGTCGGTGTAGCAAGCACTCTTTCTTCCGTTTAGCGTGTGGTTGGGCATACGTTAGTAGTTGTAATGGGTATTGCCGTGGAAATTATCGCGTGAGAGTAAAACACTTGACACTTCTTGTTATAGCAAAGCATTGTAGTTGATTTTATATTCAGCTGAATGAGCGAGCACACAACACAGCCATCAGCAGCTTGCCTGAGCCTCTCTGAAGCTACTCTTCAGACGGTGGTCTTTGAAAGATCACATCTTGTCAGCCTGCAAACATGGGGTGTCGGCACGCATTCGACAGGAAAGCCTGTACCTTCGAGATGACTGAGATACCATACTGTGACTAAGACAATGACAACTCACGGGATGCCGACCAAGATAACATATGGACCTAGTTTACATTTTACAAAGCTCACATCGATTAAAGGGAACAAGGCAGGGGCGGGAAACCCTGCTCCTCACTCCACTGCAAACGCCGAGCTGACGGCCTGGAGTAAACAGGGCCGTGTCAATGGGCTGTACGGCGTGCGAGGTGTGTGATCGTCTTTCCCAACGCAGTTCTGACTCACCCACGGCCTCACCCACGGCCTCACACACGGCCTCACCCACGGCCTCACCCAGGCGCGGTGATCAGACGTTGGTCACTCGCCGTCTCTGTCATTGTCTTCTTCGTGATGTTTTGTCATTGACGAGAACATGATATGTATCATCTATTTTATTATCGTACTCCTCATGGTCATTTAAGTCTTGTGCATGGTTCACAGGATGAACAAAATATTGTTGATGATCTTTTTCCTTTTTATCAAAAGCAAGTTATTAGTATTGGTATTTGTCTATATATATATATATATATATATATATATATATATATATGTATGTCTCCTGTGTGTATTCACTATCATGGAGATAGGGTCTGGTTGTGGCTCGGTAGTGTCTGTTCAGAGTATTTGGAGCAGACAGCAGTTGCTGCAGAGCATTCTAGAGTAGACCAGTATGATCCGTCTGTTCACAGGTAGGATGACCCTACCCCATACCCCATCCCCCGCTGCTTCTTCTCATGATGCACTTACCGCCATTCTAATAATAGTCGGGCGGTTTGCCGAGGCACAAATGGCAGGACTCAATGTATTATTTATTATAAATTGGTTTCTCCGCGTGGTGTTTGGAACTGTAATCTCCGAGAACCTCGCAGGTCGACACCCACCTCATGTTTTCATTGATGTCCTGTGAGACCCGGGATGGCTGCTACGCATTGTCACCATTTTAGAAATAGGAGTGAGCAAATCTCCCGTTTCCCCACCTCGCCATGTTCCTATCAATCAAAACACAAATGTCCCTTTTTTTCAGAACTGTGACAATGAAGCACTTTGCCAGAGCCATTTTTTTGTGTAGCAAGAAGAAGAATGATTTGCTTTTTGATGGATTGTTGTTTGTTGATTGTTGTCTTTAAAAAATACCAATACACCAGATAGATGAATTGACAACAAGGATAATCGTGTCAGCCCTAGACCACAATCTATTCCCCATGTCTGCTCATGTTTGCCTTTTACCCTCAACACCTCACCGAGTCACCAATTCCTTCCAAACAATTAGGTGCCTAACAAACTGGCAACTCTGAGCAGATCCAAAAACGTAGCAGGATTAGGAAAACGCAACACAAAAAAACAAAGCAACCCTTTGGGTTTGTTGTAGTGTGTGTGTGTGTGTGTGTGGGGGGGGGGGTGTAACGGAGCTACTGCAGCGTTGGCTTGGTCCCGGTGTGGCGGTGAGGAGGACGAGGGTCTCCGACAGCCTGGCATGTCTTCCTCTCCTCTCTGAGAGCACTCTGTTGTCCCTTCCCATCACCGTCTGCCACGCCACGGCACACCACGGCCACGCGCACACTCCTCCCCCCCCACCCCCCTCTCTCTCTCTCTCTCTCTCTCACCCGATGACACACGGCTCCTGCCCAGAAATCCAGCGTAGCTAAAAGGAAAATGTGTCATCCATCGCTCCTCACCTCTCGCTAAAAAGGGAGCAAGGCCCACCCCCCATCCTCCCCAGGGGCCGCTGCTCTGCCTTGGGCAGATCGATCCGTTTTGAACCCCCACCCCCACGGCTGCCATTCATCTACCTATCCATCGGTCTTCCCGTCTTTATGGGTCTTTCATCTCTCTCTCTCTCTCTCTCTCTCTCTCTCTCTCTCTCTCCCTCATGTATTGATCCGATCGCGATGTAATCATTCTACCGTTGTGAATCCCAGTGCTTAGAACGTGATTAATAAAAGTGATATACCGGTGAATAGTTGGACACCACACACAGACGTCTTCGTTGGATGAATTCAGCGCAACCCATCTCACTGATGTAAATCTCCCTGGCCCGTGTAATGTACTCTTCCTGTGTGGATTGTGCTCGCCCCTGCATATCGCTAGGTTGCCTTCTCCATTCAACCCCCACCCCATGTATTGATTGTTCCACGGCACTAATTATCCTGTACGGCCAGCCGTGTCTCCACAACCCACAGCCAGGCATGTTGAGGCAGCCTGTCTGCCACTCCTACTATTATTTATATTTAAAAAACACTGAATGTTGAACATGTAGTGTTCTGTAGTTCTGACAACTGACTATTGTAATGGAAAATTACAGATACACTGTTTTTATGTGAAACCGCCTATGTTGAAAAGGTCCTTTTCGTTTATGTCCCGATAGGGAACTGACAGTCTACGGTCAGACGGTCAGGGGGCAGTTCCAGCTAAATGCTTGTCTGTCATTGCCTTGCATACCTACAAATGCAGAAGTAAAACATCGAGTGTTCTTTCAACAGGAAACTTGAACTTTGAGTGCCCTGGTTAAACTCGGGTTATCAGAAGCTGTGCACTTGGCCTGACTTCAAATATGACGACCTGAACAGTAGTTCCTGTTATTTGTTTTGTGTTTTTCTATTAATATTGTGTGTAAAGATAGCTCTCTACCCTCAGTCTGAGACAACACTGTTGAGTGCAGACTTTGGGTCCCTTGCCGGCATTGTAACCCTTTGTGCCTAATAAACTTAGATGTGGTTAAGAGTTTAACACTCTATCGTTGGTCATTGATAATCGGATTTCCACCACAATTTGGTGTCAGAAGTGGGATCCCTCGACTGGACCGCGTGGACCCCGGTGCCGCCTGGCTGACTGATCGTCCCTTTGGCCTCAAACCTCCCCAGTACGATGAGAACGATGAGATATTCTGAATGTCCTTGACCAACCTAAAAGTAAACTGGCACTTATAAGGTATCTCACGAAATTAGGATTTAATTTTGAACAGGTCGGAAAGACGCAATAAATATTGGATATTTAAGAGCAACACAAAGAGCAATAAAAAAAAGAGAGTGAGAAATAGTGAACTACCACTACTATTAATTAGATAGGTATTAGTTGAAGCAAGATAAGCAAATTAATAATTCTATATTATTTTTAAAAAAAGACCGAATTAATAAATGCCATATTATTAAAAAATAATAATAAGAGTTTAACACTCGTTGGTCATTGATAATCGGATTTCCACCACACTATAGATCTAGAATTACATTTATAGCCTAGAGCTAGCCTGTAGTGTGTGTGTGTGTGTGTGTGTGTGTATGTATGTATGTGTGTGTATGTATGTGTGTGTGTATGTGTGTGTGTGTGTGTGTGTGTGTGCGAACATGCGCTGCGTGTGCGTGTGTGTGTGTGTGTTTACATACATATATACAGCATTTCTGCATGCATGTGTGTGTGTGTGTGTGTGTCTCTGCATGTGTGCACGTGTGCGCGGGCACGCAAGTGGGCAACAGTACAGATCTGTACATCCTGCTCTGCCGCCATCTGTGTCCGAGCAGGCAGGCAGGGAACACACTCACCACACACTCACAGCCATTCCCATACACCTCTCACAGAACATGATGTCAATAAACACAAATGGGCACTGCCCCAATCCGCACATTAGAATTGGGAGAGAAATGAAACCATCAATGTGCATTGTATCTGTTTCTGTTGCAGTAGTCACACACATAAATCAAAATGTATGGTAATTGCTTGATATTACTGATGCCGTCGTCAAAAATGGAAATGCATGTGTAATACAGCATCATTACATGGATAGTAAATGAAGTCATATCACTACAAATGCTTGAGAGAGCAGTGATGGGAAACTGCTGGAAACAGAAGGCTGCTTCATGTCTGTCTGTCACTACATTACAATTCAGGACAAGTGTTCAAATCCTGAATAAATGTCTGTGATTGAAATGCACAGAGCATGCGTGTGATTGCCGTGCATAATGGGAGAGGATTGGGAATCAATAGGGCGCTCAGCAGCCAGTCACCAATGACCTTTAGTGTGTGCTGGAAGACGCTCCAACCAATGACATTTGGAGCCCAGAGGTCCCCGTGGATAAGCCCTCATCTGGGGATCTGTAAACGGCACGCCTGGCACGTCTCGGCTTCTTCTGTTTCAACACTTATCAGCCTAGACAAATACATAGAAACTTTTTTTACAGCCCAGCAATAGCTATGATACCTTAACACCGAAGAGAGATATTCTAATACTGCAAGCGGGCTAAACATCGGGTGCTAAGCCAGACATATTGTTGCAAACATAAATAATTTAGCTGTGGAGTTGAGCGTGCAGACCTGCTCTGTAAACCCTAATGAGCTGAAGCAGCTGTCTGCCAGGGGCATTCGTTGACCCTCCTCCACCCCACCTCCACCTCCACCTCCACCACCACTACCCCACTCTCCAGCCCAGTCCTCACCACACATCCTCCCTCTATATATTCCACCGGCTGCCTCCTGCCTCCCTCACCTGTAGGTTAGTCTTGTCTCCACCACCGCTGGCTACCAGGAAGCAGGGCTTAGTGACGCTCACGCTCACACACACACACACACACACACACACAAAGTACACACATGCGTGCACAGGCACACACCTCAGAGTCACCGCAATCACCATCTGCCAGTTCCCATTAGAAAGCTCAGCCAGGTGCTGGGCACACTCCCAGCACCACGAGCTACGCCACAACAGCACTGCCTGCTGGGAGCCAGGCCCAACTGTTGATCACCATGACCCCCCCCCCCCCCCCCCCCCCCCCCCCCCCCCCCCCCCCCCCCCCCCCCCCCCTACCCTTAGGTTTCCCAGCAGATCTCCTAGGAGTAGGAGTCCCAGAGGAGGAGGAGCCTGGGTGGAGCCTCGGTGTTGTGTATCTGGAAGGAGGCAGCGCTGTGAAGTCTAACTAGTGTTGTGTTCTTTGTATCCACATTCACTGATCCACAGTCTGCCACAGATCAGAACATGGTGGGTGGAAACGTACCAATGTACAATGTTTAGTTTGATGGAGTTCATATTTGTATGAGTGAAAGCCCTTCATAGCGTGCTTTGCTCTGGCGTACAGCGTGTCACCTTGGTTGCTCCATGCCCGAGCCCCAGACCAGGAGCCATGTAGCTATACACTTCAGGTGAAGAAGCTCCCCCTAAAGGTGACTGGCCATAGAGCTGATTTATTGCTTGCTTTGTTAAATGTGATTGCCAGCTTGAATATTAGTCAACTTTAACTTCAGCTTTTAACTTGGTAAAGTATAAGGCCGTTTTTGACAACACTTAATTATTTTTAATTTGTTATGCATTTTTGTGATTTACCTGTAAATGTATAGATATATAAAATCTGCAAATTGGTAAACTGATCATTTTAACATCCCCAGCATTCTGTTATTTTGAGCTATCTAAGGATTGATCATTTGGAACATAATCAATGTAATATAAGCTTTGTTATCACTCACACAACAGGTGACACACTCGTGACGCACAGCGATGGTAGCCTTGGCAACCATGAACAATGGACTAGTAAGATTAGTTGTAATCTAAATCACTAAGGCGTTATTAACACATCTCGAATACAACAAAAGCCAACCTTTGTAATCAATGCAAAAACTAAATATTGACCGAACAGCGAAATGTCCTTTTTTATTGTAATACTCCGCTGTGGGCTACAACAGGACGTTTTCCCACATACTAAAGAGCCCACTAGTTAGCTCCACAGACTCCCGCAGGGCTCCATCGCTCAACTCAGACACTAAAATAATATGTGCAGGAAGTATATGCCCCCCCAGACTGGAGAGGGTACTAAACGTTATTGCTCCATGCCATGCGCAACATTGTTATCTCAATGCAGTCTTCTTTATGGGCTGTGTGGAAGTGAGTGCCTCTTTTTACTGTCTCTCTCGCTGCCTAGGACGGTGCATTTGTCTCCATCTGTGTGTGTGTGTGTGGGTGCTGCTCTCTCCCTTGTCCCCTGCTGTCTCGCATACGTGGATTATTGGCATGCTAGTAACCATATGATATAGATGTAACCTGGGATGTGTCTGCTGCTATCCTATGTGTCTCCCGTATTATATTACAGTACCGTGACATTCGGGAAACCATTATATTGACACTAAAAGATGTTCCGTTCACAGTGCGTCTATGCTTCACTTCAAAATGGAAACTTGTGCTGTCAAGGTCATACTGCACACCTCCATGCCTTGAGTTACATACATTATGGATAGCATTGTAGCACAACTCGCTAATTAGCACTTACTTGAAAGGGAGGCCCCCCTGATTCCAGCCTGATCTGCATAGAGCTAATGGGGGGGGGGGGGGGGTGGGGGGGGGGGGGGGGGGAGGGGGGGGGGGGGGGGGGGGGGGGGGGGGGGTGTCGAGCCCCACGTCTGTCGTCCTCCAGGGTAGGAGAGAGGTGTGACTGGGCTCGTGGCAGCACTAGTGATAATTGTGAGTGAGCTGTGGTGTGGAGGGGTTCCCAAACGGATGCTGAGTGGTGTCACATGAACAAAGAGACCAGAGGGGAACCCAGCAAACACACCGCCGTGAACTCGGTGTTGAATTCACTGGTAAAGACAAAAGGTCTTTATTTTTTAACTATGCCTTTGAACATAGTGTTTTTCCATATTATGATTCTTATTTGTTATTTATATACAGCTAACCTCTTCCTCTCTGTTGTTGATGTTTCGGCTCTGGCAGTAGAAAGGTATCGCAGTGTGCGCTTCGGATGAACATCACATGTGATGGATTACGTGGGGATAAACATCAGTGATTTATCTTTTGCTGTGTTCACGCGAGCCTGCTCCCGTGGAGGTCTCCAACTGGAAATGGGAACCGTAAAATCAGCAGTTGAGTAATGGCAAT
>OOFB01036537.1:63270-84345 GCA_900323305.1 Trachyrincus murrayi
TATGTTTTATTCAACATTACACCATTACATCAGAGAGAGAGGGAGAGAGAGAGAGAGAGAAGGAGGAGGAGAGAGAGAGAGAGAGAGAGAGAGAGAGAGAGAGAGAGAGAGAGAGGGAGAGAGAGGGAGAGAGCCACAGGTACCACCACATGTCTCTTCACATAGGACATCATTAGTCAAGTCCCCGTTCATCTCCATATTGGCGGTGAGGCCGGCACCCATGCAGGAGCTGGCATTCAACTGACACCTCATCTGATTCCATTGATTTTGTTCACATGCCACTTCCACACATGGAGGTTACCATTGATCCTGATTTATTTCTAATGCTGAGGTGAACCCCAGGGAATCCCAGCTGACATGTTTAACCTGATCATGGATTATTGCTTCCCATTATTACTTTGTGCCATGCATTATTATAAGTCCATATCTATATCATTTTTGAAAGGTTGTCTTCAGTGTTTTTGTGTCCGTAGTCTGCTTGATTAGAAAGGTTGTATGAGGTTTTGTCAATCCATAGTCTTTAGAGTTTAATTTGTTGAAGTTGAAGTTGATGTTTATTGAGAGTTTGCTTTATATGTTATATATCATTTAATTTTTTGTACTTTTGTACGGTTTAATGCATAATTGTAGGAAGTGTATTGTGTGTTTGCCTGGATAGTGATTCTCCCTGGTGGCATTTTAAAGTTGCTACGGGTTGTGTTGTGGTTACCGGAGGGTTGTTCTTGCATGAGAACGCTGTATATCTTTCACTTCATCTGCTGGGTTAGCAGGTTTCACACGTTGAACGGCGACAGATATTTCCTATCCAATGAAGACATCCAAACTAGAAACCAAGCCAGCCAGCAACTACAAAACTATTAAGGTAGGCTGGGTGACCCCCGTAAACCATACATGATGGTACATACGAGACATACTGTATATTAATATGTACATATTAACCAGCAATAGATTTTTACACAAATACTTGTTTAGTATGTTTTCATTATCTGACTATGTTGCTTGGCAACCATAATAATTCATGGTGAATCTTGTCTATCCAGCTGGAATAATAATAAACCCATATAGAGAGCTGCAGGGTGGTGACTACTGGTGCTGAGTGGCCACTTATGTCCAATTGCTGTTAAGCAGAGTAATGTAAGAGCCTCTGAATATCCAGGTGGGTTTTGCAGGCCATGCAAAGCAAAGCAACGCGAGCAGTTAGAGGTTAAAAGGTTAAAGTAACTTCACTTGGAGTACTGGGAACTTTTAAGTGGTTGCTTACGTTTTGCATTCACACATGACAGCCCACCACCCACATGGCTGCAAAAGCTGTTTATCTCGCTTAGCCGTCTGCTAGCATATGCTCCATCATATTGGCGTAGTCTTGTTTTGCATGTATTGATATGATATGTTGTTATATGATTATGGTAAAATGATGGTTATTGATGAGAATTACAGCCAGAAGCCAGTAAGAAGGAGGAAATGGAGAAAGAGGATATATAAATTCATAAATTCTTCCACAGCTCCTCAGGAGCACGTTTGACCTCCCATCTCACGACGCGCTGGCTCGGATCCTTCCAGAAGACAGGCAGCTTGTTGTCAGCCACAGGGAGGCTGAGCCCCAGAACCCAGCTGAGAGGAAGGGAGCCACACAGAGCGAGGAGGAGGCTGCGTCGCCGTCTAACCTGAGGCAAACCTATCAGGTTCACCATACACACAAACGGTAGCGTCACACACACCCACATGATGCTGGAAAAGTTCACAACAATTAGTATTCTTTATTCATGTCTTTTTTTATTATTATTAATCTGACAGACAAATTATTTAGATTTTGATTTATTTGAATTATTATTTGTCAGATGTAATTACAATTATTATTATTGTATTGTATTATTATTATGAACAGTTCAACAAATTGACTTATTAGTGCCATAGAGGTTGTGTTATTGTTTGATGATATATTTTCACACTTCAGGCCCCCTCTGCCTGACTTTAAGGAGGAGGAAAACGTAGCAGAGAGGATTGACCTTCAGCCCAAGGTGAGTTTACGTTGACCTAAAAACAAACATCTCTCTGAGGTGAATATTTCTTCACTGACATGTACCATGTGGACTTTTCCAGATCACGTATTCAGTAATAATGGGGCATGTATACACAGAGAAGACCAATATTGTTTTAGAGTATACAAGCAGCTTTACATTAAGCTTGAACTGTTTTGCAAAATATACACTATATGAAGTACATTATATATTTTTTTTAATTCAATTTGAGAGACGTGACAAATGTTTTAAAAAAAACGTGTGGCCTTGAGATTGTGATGTCCTATCTTTTCAGCTGTGGATGTGTATAATATCTAGCTATTTTTAAAAGAAATCAAGATTTTTGAGATAATTCCCTTTGGCAACTCCCCTACTGGCGTGGAGAATAGCGGTGGATTGGAGGACATGCTGAGGTGTGTGTTGTTATAAAGTCCAGCGTGACGCACACTCCTGGCAGGGCTCCCTGAATGGCCTCTCCTTCACATGACACACATGTTCTCCTCCTGCACACCGCGGAGAGACAAAATGGCGGCCAGTGGAATAGATTGACATTTATTTTCGAGACTGATTGCACTCAAAACGAGGCTGTGTTGATTGGGTTGATATTTGCAATATCGTAGGAGGGGCGAGGTGGGTTTAGAGGGCAGTTTTTATGCATACCTTAATATTTCTTTCTTTTTTTTTTAAAGGTGATTGCATTAGACTGTTCTTTCCACAAATCAAGTTATCTTTTATTCATGATTATTCTAGTTAATTGTAATAAAATGATGAACAGAATATTTTAATTTTAAAGGTGAAACTTTCCATATGATTTCACAATGTCTATTTATAACTATTTGGTATGGAGACACACACACCTGTTAGTACCATCTGTCGGCAGTGTCATTTTCCACGCGTCAAAGGTAAAAGCCGGTAAAAGGTTGGATTATCTCCCCGCCAGTTTCACCCTGCATTAAACTCCAATGACTGGGCTCCCCAGACCTAAAAAGTGGGAGCGAGGACCTTCATCATTCCCATCATGCCTGCTGGGACCAGATCACGGGGTCTCCGTCTCTCTGGTCCCATCCAACTGTCATGATTGTCACCTTGGCCCTGCCCCCTTTCAATGAAATAGCTCCCGCGGGAGCTACAACCACATCACCCTAGATTGGAGTCTCCTAATCATTCATGCCCCCTCTTGCATGCACTCATACACACACACACACACACACACACACACACTCTCTCTCCCTCTCGCTCCAGTTCAATGTAGTGCGTGGTGTGACCCCGGCTGATAGAGTGGAGCAGGAGACAGGGAACAATACAGCAGCGTGTGGCTGCTAGACAACAAGCACATGCCTGACATGGAGAGATCATGAAAGAGCTGGGCAACAATGGGCATGGGCTGCTAATTGCTTTCCGGGGCGAGAATACAAGACTCCTGAGAACGCTGCTGCTTTTACGTCCCTGAGGAACAGAAGGGGCAGTAGAATAGGGCCAGCATGGGGAGGTGGCTTTTTGTCGTTTTACATTTTTGTGCAGGAACAGTAATTTGTACAGCTGCAATGTGAAATATATATTTTTTTTAAATCTGATTCTGAAAATGTCATCAGTGTCGTCTTGTCTACCTGTCCATCAGATATCTCACATTTCACTCAACACATACGTGTGCTTTGTCTACTGAAAATAACAACAAAAATAAATACCTCGAGGGGTTATGGTGTGAATATCAAAACACATTTGGTAGAACTGGTGTTGATACATTGTACCACAGCCTCACACAATCCATGGCAAGACCAGTACACTCCCCGGTTTTGATTTGCATGTACTGTCTCTGTCTACTTGAAAAGAAACAGTAAGCTGCATGGAGAATTGTCTTAACATGTCTTGCCACTAAGAATGGTCTTAATCCTGCTTGGCACACAGGGTTCAGTATAGCCTGTCGAATCCGTTAGAAGATCGGTTAGAGGTGACATCTAGTGGTGAAAAACACAAACAACCGTGAGCCAGTTGAAAAATGTTGAACTCATTACTAATCAACTATCTTCTACTAAGTTCCTCTTGCATAACGTTTGTATTTCTATTCTGCCCATTTGGCACCAATTGCACAGGACTCCCTCTTCTGCGTTCCTTCTCAAGATTCCTTCCCTCTGGATTGTAGAGGGTTCAGGGTTAGGGGAGGGGTGGGTTGGTGTCCTATAATGTGGGCCTATGAAGCCCTTTGAGACTGTCACTGTGATATGCACATAACATTGACATGACTTGAGCAAAGAAATATTCTTGCATTTCGTTTTGTTGAATTTCAGACACCCAAAAAAACACGTCAAATTAAAGTGGGATCGTAGTCTGAGAGAATGGTAGAACGTTGATGCTGTGCAGATTATGTGCCTTCGGTTTCTCGTTGCCGTCTGCACGTACGGAGGCTACATTTTACACTTTCTTTAATCATCCCACGCTTTCTTCTCCACCGGCAGGACGTGAAGAGCTACCGCTCGGCGATGGATAAGATGGCGGAGGACATTATAGGACTGAGGACGCGTGTGGTGACCCTGGAAGCAGAAAACAGCCGGCTCCGCAGCGATCTGTCCCTGCACCAGGACCTTGGCCAGCAGCTGTTGGACGACACCGACATCGATGTCATGACCAAGGCTGAGATTGCGGACCGGATAGGTAGAGAGCCTTAACGCGTTTGTTTCCCTGTTCCCCCAAACCAGCGCTTGCATGGTCATTTGTATTGCTCTGCTTGTTTTCAACTGTGAAAACAATGAGAAAACAATGAAAAAAACTACATGACAGAGTGTTTCCCCCCCAAACATGGGACTAACCAAGTCATATTTAATACTACATCATATCTATTGTGTTAATTTGCCTTGTGGTTTGCTTATACATAATATTTCTCATAACATACTCGTGATTTGACAACTTCCAGCCCCTCAGTGGTTGACACTGCATATTGATACAGATGTGTGTTTCAGAGGATATCTGGCTGTGCTGTTATTCCTTGTTTGTTGGGTGTCTGTGCTCCACTAAAACAGTGTGTGTTATGCAGAGATAAGGTGGCTCATTTACACCGCAGACCCTGATAAACCATGTGGATAGCGCGCGAAGGACAGTGTGTGGCCTTCAGTAAAGGCATGTTCCACTCGGCCGGCAGCAAAGCAAAAGAAAACAAAAAGGGAAAGGCCAGATTAGATGGTCTCCCCATAGGAAGCCTATTCTGCTATTAAGCTTTGATGGTAGCTGGATGTCTCTGAGTATGTCTAACTCTTGACATCCGTTAACACTGTGAAGAGAACCCGCAAAGACAGAATCGGGGGGGGAAAAACGGCAGATATCACTCACAGCCGAATATGACATCACAGTTTATGTAATAGCTTATGTGGTCTCTAATTCAGCCTTGTGTTCTTTGCCCCGATGAAGCCTACCTGAAGTTCACGCTGGCCAGTGAGACAACTAAGGTTGCCGGGCACAGAGACAAGGTGCAGCGGCTGCAGAATGAGCTGATCAGGGTCAGAATGCAACATCCCAACGTACTTATATATATGGAATTCCATACCAATAATACTATAAAGACACTATTAGGTGGTTTTGTTGTTGTTGTTGTTGTTGTTGTTGTGCTACTAACAGACAATTCCCTAGGGCTGGTAATATTGCCTAACTCTTGCTCTCTTTGTCTTTTCCCGTGTGCATGTCGTGCAGAGCAACGACAACGAGAAGGAACACGTGAAGCTCCAGAAGGCTTACCAGAGGCAGCTGGAGGAGGTGCAGCGCTGCCAGGGTCACGTTGCTAAGGTGGCAAGTTTGGAAGCCACGGTGAAGCAGCAAGAGAAGGTGGAACGACCAAAGATCTTCTGTTCCCCCGAAATGATATAGCTGGCTGTGATAGCATAGTTCATGTGTGTTTTGTCCTACATCTGGCTAACATACGTTTGATCAAGACTGTTTGTTGGTATGTTTGTTTGTTTACTCAGGTCATTGAGAAGATGGAGAAAGTGCTAGATAACGAGCTGACACAGAGGAATAGGAAGAGTGGTGACAAAAAGCATGCTGGGAAAAAACACACAGAAGGTCTGGATGCTAAATACATGGTTAAAATACGACTGTAGTATACAATTACGAAAAACAGGATGTGTGTGTGTGTGTGTGTGTGTGTGTGTGTGTAGTTGACGCTGGCAGAGCAGAAATGGAGGGTGCCCTGGCAGCAGAGAATGCTGGTCTCAGGCGAGAGCTGGAGAGGATGAATCAGCAGATTTCTGCCACTAGCGTTCAGCAGTCTGCACAGGTTTAATGAACACAGCGCTTCTTATCGGCTCTTACACTATGGTGTTTTATGGTGTTTTTTACTCTGTGACAGTTTGTTCTAGAGATATTACTATTTAGCCATTTAGCCGACATTTGTATCCAAAAATGTGCTTTGGATAAATGCCTTTAAGGAGCAGGTAGGTTTAATGCATCTCAAATTACCAAAAAAACAAAACAACACAAGTCATTATATAGTAGTAATAGTCATTCTTTTAATGTTGTTTGAACGTTCTTTGATTATCTTTTTTTTTCTACAAAAACATAGTTCTAACTGTACTAATTCATACATTTTTCTTTCACAGGCACCAGAGGTGTTTCCAGAAGAGGACAGACTCGGCTTGCTTCACAAAGCAGAGACATCTGAAGCAAGAATACGAACACTGGAGAGTCAGGTAGACACATGGAAATACTCTCAGATAAGCATAATCTCTTACAGTAAGCTCAGCTGTGCATCAGACCGCTTGTGTATTTTTAATGTATTGTTTTTACAGCTGGAAGAGAACTGTAAACTATGGGGGGAAGAGAAACAGGAAATGTTGACCAGACTCAGTGAGACCAGACATGGATTAGGCTGATGTCATCTTCCCCGCTATGACCTGATGTGACATTTATCTGTGTGTGTGTGTGTGTGTGTGTGTGTGTGTGTGTGTATGTGCGCACGTGCACGTTTCCAGTTGCAAGCACGACCAAAATAATCAATATCAAACCCATATCAAATGGCACAGAGAACTTTTGTAACTTTTTGTAACCATTTTGTAAGACGACTGCGTAATGTTTTTGGACACAAATTATCAAAGTAAAATGTTACTTTTAGTCACAAATATTCCAAATAAACACACATGATGTATAGTACGAAACTATGAAATATTCTATAAAATATTTTTCTTCAATAATTGTGCAGTCACTGAGGTAATTCCCGCTCGTCTGTTTCCGGTGGAGGGTTGTGGTCACCGTTTGCCCTGTAGAGGCTTGATGGTCAACATGATGGGCTTCTCCGGTAACAGAATGAGTTGGAAGGTACTCTTCACCTCGACGTGCCGCTGTTTCTCCACTCTGAAGTTCTCCAGCATCTGGAAAGGCAGGGAACGTCCTTGGTTCACCGGGGATAGAGTAACACAATGTTTTGAAGGTACTACAGTATAGGAACGTAGGCTGAGAGAGGGTCATGAGTCGTAGCGTTATCCCGGTCTACCGCAACACAATTCATGGGCTCTTACTTCCTAGCGAGAAGAATCAAAAACATGAAAGGAATCATAACAACAAAGACAAGGAGAATAAATATGGAGGTTTTTTTTTACGAAGAATTTGAAAAAGCAATATTCTAAATATGTAACGGAAACGGATATCCCTAGTCAGTCTCTCTCTCTCTCTCTCTCTCTCTCTTCCTGGGAACGAGGTAACGCCTGGAACGAGATTAATGTGTATGTGACATCTCACGTGGATGAGGAAGAGCTGCATCTCGGTCTCAGCGATGCGGCGGCCAAGACACTGCCGGGGGCCGAAGCCGAAGCCCAGGCTGCGAAAGTACTTGTTCTCTGTCCTGAGCCAGCGGGACGGCTGGTACTGCTCTGGTCGAGGGAACACCGAGGGGTCTCTGCCCATCGCAAACAGCCCTAGCTGGACCAAAGTCTAAACACACACTTGTTAAAAAAGACGTAAAGTGACTGACACGCTAGACAATCATTGAGTATATGATGTATGGACGCTTGGCCAGGGAAAGATACCGAGTTATACACTGGATAACCAGGCATCTTTTACGAGCAAGGCTTACAGTTGATATCATACAACTTGTGATACATTTAAACATAATCGGTCAATATCATTGAAATATACTGTATTTTAAGAGACTTCATATTTTCACACACACACACACAATGGATAGATGAGAATACTTAATCACTGAGTGTATACTTGACAATGCCAAATTCACTAAAGAAGATGTTTTTATCGTACCCCTGATGGTATGTGGTAGTTTTGAATGGCAATGTCTTCTGTAATGTATCTTTGCAAGCTCACTGCCACTGGATGTAGCCTAGAAGATGGAAGTAGAGAAGGACGTACATAATGTAGTACTATATCAAAAACATTGTGAACATCAAAAACATAAATCAAAACCATATCAAAAACTGAATATCAAAAGCCTTCCTATTTTTTTTTTTACTTCTTGCAAACTTGGGGTAAAAACTAAAATAATGTCACATGGGTCAGGATGAACATGGCTTAGTAGTCAGCTGTTGCATGGATTAATACAGTGTCTGTGTATACAGTGTCTCTGCAGCCCACTGCCATACCGGAGTGTTTCCTTCAGGGCTCCCTTCAGCAGGGGGATCCTCTTGAGCATGTCCAGCAGGTCCCCCTGGCTCTGAGCCCGGGCGGTCGCCACCTCCGCCCTCAGCTCCTCCTGGAGGGTGGGGTGTCTGGCCAGCTCGTACAGTGTCCACAGCAAGGTGATGGAGGTCTGGAACTCACAGTGTTTTCAAACCCGTCAGTCCTTTGTGATAGGAGACACATACTTGTTGGTGTGTTGTAGTTGTTGTTGTTGTTGTTGTTGTTGTCGTTACCGTGTCCACTCCCCCGGCCATCAGCTCCGTCACACTGGCCTTGATGTCCTCGATGGACAGCTTGTCCAGCATGAGTAGGCTAGCGAGGACCCCCGGGTATTTATCCGAGTGGCCCGGCTCCTTCAACTTCCTGTAAATGTTGTGAATGCAGCGATCCGCTGGAGAGAAACAGGAAATACAAGAGTCTTTTATTCACATGTTGAAGATGGCTACGCTGTTAGTAATTACTAATGTAGTATAATTGTATACATGAATGGCCAATATGAAACGTGTGTGTGTGTGCCGGGGCTCAATTCTACTGTTCACTGTTTAGGAGATGCCTTTATCCAAAGTGACTTACAGTTCATTCAGATACAGTGCACATCATTCAGGAGAAGATAGAGGTTGGGCTTCTTGCTCAGGGACATCTACAGGTACACCGCTGACATTGGGGTTTGAACCCAGACCCTTTCGATTGGGAAACCTTTGGATTTCTTCTGCAGTCATAATTCTAATGGCAACGGTTCTGAAAGGTTTCACTGAGAGCAGTGCAGTCCTACCGTGGCTGAAGATGCCATCCCAGGCATGCACGTGGTCCCGCCAGACTTTTGCCCCGACCCTCCGCAGCAGGGCCGGCGGTATGTACAGCATGGGGCCGGTTGTTTTGAACATCAGGGTGATGCAGTCAATGAAATGCTGGGCTTCGGGGTCAATGTAATCCAGCATTAGACCCAGCCGCTCTCCGTACAGCACAGAGCCCACCGCTTTATCGGGAGGAAAATGCAAAAGATAGAATAATCAGACACCAATTAAATACACGTTAAATTATGCAAACGCCAAACAAAGATACAAGTGACAGAAATCGAATCTAATTAAACATCTAATAATATTTTCACATGCAGATGTTTCATTCAAATGGTTAAAATATATATATATATACATATATATATATATATATGTATATAGATTCTTACATTCCAGGGCATATTTAAAAAGTTCTTGAGATAGGTCTGTTGTCCATTTGTTTTGTCCACTTCTCTCTATCTTTTTGTGAACCCTGGCCACAAAATCCTGGCCAACTTCATCGAGTAACGGCGCAAAGTTCACCAGCATCTTCGGAGAAATGACTTCCTTGTTGAGAATCAACCTGTTGGATCTCCAGTCTTCTCCGTCCCTGTTGCGAGATGAGTGGTTCAATGATATAATCTAGAAATAAGACAGTGGAATCGTGGGTGGTCTGAATGGGATTATTATAATACATACTTGAGTAGAACTCCATATTTGCGATTCCTGTAGTCCCTGTAGGACGTCCATGGTTCAATTGTCAGCCTCTTGGGATAGCAGCCCTCTGCTCTGAATAGTAAGGCTGCATCATGAGGCTGAATTATGTTCACACTGTTGTAGTAACCTATTTTCTCCCTGTTGGGGTAGAAAGACACAACCATGAGACAACTTTGTCAGGATGAAAAATTATTCTGCATGTATTTTTTTTATCAAATACTCTTGAATTTAAAAAAAAGGCATTAACTTGAACATCCAAATGTGTGAGTTTTGTGTTGAACTCCCTCCTTTACCTGTAGATCGGTCCAAAGGTGTTGAAGTTGTGCGCCATGATGTTGTGAATGTTCCTGAAGCCGTCCTGTTTCCAAAAAGCATACATGTTGGCTGGCCCGTTCTTCCAGAGCCCAGGAATCTCATGAAAAGGTTTAACTAAGGTGCTGTTCTCTGGGTACGGTACTATGTCTCTGACCACAGGCACACTACTGCTGCTGCAGCGCAGACTCATGCTTGGAAGCCCATCTGCCCGGGACAGAGGGAGACCCATAGGGTTGCACCGCAGTACACACCACCTGGCCATCCTAGTTAATATACAGTCCCCTCTGCTGGTACCTTTTGTACAGACTACTTGTGGTACATACAGTAGTAGACGATGTCCCTCCCTGCAGGGATGTTCGGGCTAATACAAGGGGGCAGGTCTTTTTGGATAAGCGGCCCGCAGTCACTCATTCCACCAGTGTAGCGACCCTGCCCTTCCTGACGCAAATGCAGCGCAGTGATGATGAGCACTGTTTAATTTATGGGGGATCCTTGTCTTTCCACCGAAAGACAAGATCTGCTTTTACATGGTAAAAATGTCGGATGTTGTTTTGTGATAGCACCTTGTTTGCACCGATCACAACGAATGCATTATTTAAAAACTGAAAATACCACAGCTGTCCGACACAATCTGATAAACGGAAACATTGCGAAACATTTATTTATTTATTTATTTTTTCAGTTTTGTTCAACAAAGTTCAGTTACAGCTGAAGTTCACGTATAATTGAAAGAGAAATTAACAGCCATGACGAACAGGTTTCTTCTCACCAGTCATTGAACCAAAACCAATTCCTAATGTGTAATTTTTTCCAGGCGATTAAATAATTAGTACAATCAGAAAAACATTACAAACAGCTATGGTCTTAGTAGCTTTATAAGTTCCTCTAGCTTCATGGCGGTGTTCAGGTCCCCCTCTACTCGTAGCCTACCGCTGGTGTACGCAGCGTATGGCCGTAGGCTTCCTTCAAACATGGCGAGCAGGTCACTGTCACTCATACTCAGCGTTACGTCCGCCTCTCGAACTGGAGACCCCAGCCCTGCTTCACCACTGCCTGTAGTTGTATAGACAGTAAAAAAAAAACATTTACATAAAATGATGGTACTTTAAATATTCTTATTAGCCTTGTTTATTCGATTAGTATTTACTATTTCGTTTATCCAAAGTGTGTTGATTTTTATTTTATTTTAAGACACAGGTAGGCTGCGGACATTGGGGTTCGAACCCAGAACCACAAAGACCACCCACCTTGACTCAGGTCCACATAGTAGCTCTTGCACTGTCCGTCACTGGAGGTGATCCGGAAATGGAAGCAGGCGCCCACCCTACTGACCAGGCCTTCAGAGAGCAGCAGCCTGACCACCCCCAGGAGCTCCTCCACTGATCCGGCCGGGCTCACGGCCTGCGCTGCACAGCTCACCTCATCGGTAAAAGTGACGCTGTCCTCTGGGAGCAGACGCATGAGAAATGCATTTAAAAAAAATATGAATTAACTTTTTTTTCCCCGTTAAATCCCGTTGGATGAATTGTGGTACCTGTCTGGGGCTGGGAAGTCCCACTCTTGCTCATGAAATGCATGGCCAACTGCTGAATGGGACCCGCCAGGCCCTCCAGTCCAGGCACAGACGGAGGCATGATGAAGCCCCCCGTGGAGGCTTCGTCTGGGCTCTTCAGCAGAGCGCCCAAGGTGAGCTCCACTCGGTCCACTTCCAGCCCCCAGGGCCGAGTCATCTCGTTGATGTCCATCTGTAGAGAGAGAGATGGTACATATAATAACAACCAAGTCTGTGATCAATGTGTGTGTGTGTGTGTGTGTTGTTGATACGCATGCGCTATGAATGACATTCAGTACGTTCACTGGGGCCTCACCCCCAGATATTCTCCTAGTTTGACTCTCTCCGCCTGGACCTCGCGGACCGTCTTCTTGCTCAGGCAGTGGGTCATGGCGTTCTGAGCGGTCAGCCTGGTGGAGGCATTGAGGTCCTGGACGGACACCACCGACATGACCGGGTTCCAGATCCGGAACTGAATGTCAGCCCCCATTAGCATAATGCCACCGTCGCGCGTTGTCACCTAGCATGGTAGGGTTAGGGTATCCATGGTCATTTCTTCACATCTATCCACAAAATATCACTGGCTCAGCAAAGTCAAAGCCTAGTCAATTGACAATACACATCTTGGCTACAGTGATGATACAAATGCTAACTAACGTAACACATGTAATTGGAGAGAGGAAGGGAGCCATCTCTAGGTACAAGGAGAGTTTATACAAAGGCTTATTAAATTAACTAGTAATAGCTAGCTTCCTTCCTATCTCCAACTGAAAGCTGTTATGTTAGCTAGCATTTGTATCGCCACTGTAGACAAGACGTCTGACACTGTGGCCATGTCAATCTCCTGACTTCGTTATTGGGTAGATTCCTGTGGTTGTTGATTCTTTAGACATGTCCATAGTGTATTGCAATTCAAATTAACTCAGCCTCTCCCCAATCCATAACAGTCTTCACGACAGTCACTCTGCTCACCTTGGTTTCGTTAAAATCAGACCTACATCCTGTGTTACTGCCTACGATGTGAAAGTTTCCCTATAAAACTCGTTATTTCTCTGAAGATGCTTGGTGCATGCTGCCAGTGTGTCATTCCATGAACGTGCTCCATTAAACCGAATGCTTTGCCGCAATGAAGTGTCTTACAAGAAAGTATTGTTCACCAGTTACACACAGACTACAACAATAGTGATGCTGTTGCTGCTCTACCTGGCATGGAGGTATGTTGAAAGCGCGCGTGCGAAGGTCGACCCTCTGCCATTGGTCGATGAGAGGGAGAAGGAGAACAACACCGGGTCCCTTTGGAGGACAGACTCGACCCAGGCGGAACACGACTATCCGTTGGTAGTTTGGAACCGTCTGAAAACAGTTCAGAACCAGAACGCACAATGAATATTCTCACCAGCAGCTCACCATTGTATTAGATGTTATAGAAGAACTGATCAAGATGACGCTTACTTTGAGAACAAACCACCCTGATATAGGGAAGCTTATGAATGTGCAGATATAGGCCAGGAATATGACAATCAGATTGCACATCCAAGACAGCCATCCTTGGGAGGAATCTTAATAAAATGATGAAAAGAAAGAGAATATAATAACGTTGACATCATGTGATGTGAGCTAATGATTCAGGCTAAACAAGCAAAAAGGGGAGGGGTTAAGATATTCATGTCAAGCAGAAATCTGTTGAATAATACAAAAGAAAACGTAATTAAATATAATATATAACAAATAGTTAATACACTATGAAGATTATATATTAATTGTACTGTGTAATGTGTGTTTTACATCACACAATCGTGTCCGTTCTTTATAAAGCTATGCTTCCTCCCAGCATGTTATCAGTGATGTATTGGCTATAACATGGTTATATAGTGTAGATCTCATTCATATTAACATTAACATTAACATAACAGAAGTATAAGAAATTGAAAAACTCTGATACAGTACTGATGATGAAGCTTCCTTCTGAGTATTCAAGTTTTGTGGGCAGTTTTCATTTCCATATTCTGTATTATATTGTTGTGTATGATTTACTGAATTGGATAGCTTGATTGCAGATTGTATGGGGGGGGGGGGGGGGTACATCGGGGGTATATGGTGTTTTATTGTGTTTCTGTGGTAGGTTCACACGACACAGATGGAAAATGAACACACCAAGGTGATTTATACACACATCCTATTTCAAAAGCGAGTTCTATTTACGGTGAATAACATACATACATACATACATACATACAAACATACATACATACATACCAGTGAAGTCGTTGTCAATTATTTTCGGGATGTAGTCAAATGAATGTCCTTTATTTTGATAGGATTGATTATCTCTGCCACCAAATAATCCATAAGTATTTGGCGCAGGGCCACTGTGTTCAAGAGGGTCATACTTGTAGCTAGACGGTTTGCCGAACATTGTCATACAAGTTATCTTAAGTTAATATGTATATAAATGGAGAACTTCATTCTTTAAAGCGTGCTTATTTAAAATGACTTCTTACAATACTGAAAAGTCAATCTGTAATGTAATGACAAGTAGGCCTAACCACCGGAGTGTTGTTGTTGTTGTGTATGTTTGGTGCTTCCGTATCTTCTTCCTCTGCAGGGTAAACGTGGCATTATAATGTCCTACCGACACATCACTGCCACACTGTGGTCGACATGGGAACGGGCATTTAGAATAGATACATTTATTTGCTTTTGGCTTCAAATAGTAAACTAATAAGTTTACTCAGTAGCTACACAGAATACTTAATTATGTTGTCTGTGAAATAGTGAAATATTGACACAAAGGCATTTTCAGGAGTCATTTTTATTGTTATTATTGAAAAAGATTCACAACATAAAAATGTGCGAGAAGTAGGCCTACAAAAACACAACAATGCTACCATTAAGGTTACGAGTAAATGCCCTGGTCTGGAGGCTTCTTTAGTTTTTGAACATGTCACACAGTAGCTTCTCCATGGGAGTATTGCCAATGGTGCTGCGGAAGAACATCTGCTCTATCTTCTCAGAGCTCACAAAGTGGAAGGATGGCAGAAGCAGCAACAGTCTCCCGAACCTTATCAGCCAAGAGGAAAGAGAACATACGTTTGTGATGTGCCATTGAAACCATTGCCATTGAGTCTTTGGGATCATGTTCATTTCAGGTCCTTTTAAAAAAAAAAAGAAGCGATGTCAAAGGAAATATCAAGGGTGCTGGCCTACCTGGCACTCTGACTGGGGTGAAGTGAATGGATGTGCTGGCCCAGTAACACCTGTGACTGGTCCTGCAGATTCTCCACTTGATCTGGATCTTTCAGACCACGTGCCTCTGTGTCAGAGGGTCAAACAGACTTCTTCAGCCTTACATAGACTTAAACACACATAGACGTGTACATATGTGTACCCCCCAAAAAACAAGCAGAAAAACAGAGCGTATCTCACCTGGCTTGAACAGAACAATCGCCTTCAGACAGGCAAACTCAGTAGGGTCAACAGCCAGGACCTTGAAGCGGTCAAAGACGTCTCGCAGGCTGTGCAGGTCCGCTGTGGGAAGACTGGCCTTGGTCTGCTCAGAGGGGGAACGGTCAGGAAGAGAGAGGAGGGGACACCTGTCCATGGGCAGTGACCACTGGATAGCGCTGAGGAGAAACATCTCACTCCAGGCCTCCTCCAGTAGAATCACCTGCAAACAAGAGTGGACTATAAACCTCCCGTGATAGCCCAGTGGTATGTACTGTAACGAGAACACAAGACTATATCGAACACGAGCACAGACTTTTCACATGTGATCTGTAGGCACACAGTGTGACTGAACCTGACCTGGTCTCGAAACGGAAGGTGGGAAAACACTGGTAGGTTTTTTGCCCATTTCACTGCCATGAAGAGGAGGTGCGCTGAGATTTCGTACACACTCTCAGGACCAGGCAGGGGATGGAGCCTGCAGTCCACCGGGCTCTGCTCCCTCTCCGGCTCCTCTGTAGTCACATCAATGGTTTCCTCCGCTGCAGATCACATAGGCAGAGTATTCAGTTTTATTATATTATTATTGGCTTGCTGCTATTTTGATTTGCCCCCCCCCGCCCCCTGTGTTCTTTCCTGCTTGTAGACCTTTACTGTCAAACACAACATAATTTGACACATTTGTCAGCAGCACTGAAAAAGACATGCATTTGATTTGATTTTGACATCTGACGTGCAGTGTGGTGCAGAGCTACATAATCTGTGTACCTTCGTATCAATCGCGTTTCTTTTTACAACCGGATAAACAAAAAGCTAAAAGTTTCTAATGTACAGATTCTGCATGCTGTTCTTCTCACCATCCTCAACCTCCAGTTTGGCACAGGTTGCCGCAGTCAACAGGCTGACCATCAGGCGGTGGTGGTGGTTCCTGGGACTGCTGCTGCTGCAAGGAGGTGTGCCGGCGGATGGGCTGACGGAGGAGCTGAGGAGCGGGCGGCTGGTGAGCGAGTGTCCGGGGGGAGAGGAGGCGGGCTCCCGTACGGTGGTCAGGTGCTCCTTTTCAGCATCTAAGTTTATGGAGTCCAGGCTGACCTGCGCCGTGCTTCGAGGCTGTCGCTCATGTTGCACAGCTAAACAAAAGCAACAAGGCACGGAAAGATACGTTATCTTGAGATGGACAGGCTGGATGAGAATATTGAGATTGCAATATGGATTCTGTTCACTCACCGTCTTTGTTCATGCCAGCTTGGAGGCACCTCTTCAGTCTACAAGCTTGACACTGGTTCCGATGAGCCTTGTCAACAGGGCATGTTCCGGTACCTGCCTGACACCTGACACCAGAAAGACATTCGGCAGACACAGGTAAGTAACATACAGTAAGCCAGAGTATATTCATCTCCAAGGATTTTGATCTGATCGGCTAAAAAGCGCATTGCATCCTCCCTCACCTGTAGATGAGTCTCCGCCTGACGCTGCGCTTGAAGAACCCGCTGCAGCCATTGCAGGCATAGATTCCGTAGTGTTTGCCACTGCTTGAGTCAGCACACACCTTACACAGCAGACCGTGGGCTTTTCCTTGTAGGGAGGATTTGTCTACGGACACTGGACAGGCACAAGAGTAAACTTCTATGAATCTCAAATTTTGGTCTAATACTCTCAGCTGCTTTTTCGTCTTCTTCTTTTTATTAATTGTAAAAGTTTATTTTGGTGGCTCACCTGTTTGAGGTCCATCTGCGATGTGCTGATTCCTCAAGTCCTCTATGTTTTCGGTATATGGTGTGTTGCTCTTGGACATGTGCTCTTCCATCTTGACAGGGCTGCTATACAGAATCGATTCTTCTGAATACCTATGTTTCTAACCTGGATTTTAAAGAAGCTGCCTAATTCTCTCAGCCGTTGAAAAGGTCCATCCAGTGTGAAAAAACCCAGAGCACCAAGGCAGACAAGTCCCAATATAGTTCTCCAGAGAGCCAGCAGGACATGCAAGGTCTTTGCCCATGTATAGACGTCCTTCTGCTGGCTGTTCCTTAAGCTTCTCGAGGTCACTGAAGATGCCACTGAAGTTGAAGGAGCAGCCCACCACTTACCCCTCTTCTTGTTTTCATTCTGGCTTCCAACCGGAGTATGTGAACCCAAGTTGTCTGGGGGGGGTTCTGAATGAAAACAAGAAGCTTAGCACTAGGTGCTGTGTAAGCAAATGCTGATTTGTCATCCTCTTAATCTTTACTGTCCATAAGGGTGAGAATCAGTCACAGCATTTAGGTTGTCAAGAAGGGGCCACATGCAAACAATTTGTAACGTTGGAAAGGTCCTTTTTGTCCGTGTACATGACAGGGATTGAAATTGCTATTGGTTTATTATTCTCAATGTCAATCCTTTATCCAGTTATCCAACTTCAATTATTTACGAATGTCAAATGAATGAATTTGAGTCACTGTGAAACATGTGACATGGGAAATGACACTGAGAAATCTGGAGCATGTTGGAGAAAAGTGCTTAATATTTCTTTCTTTTTTTCATGCATTTTCATGCTTTTTTTTTGGGGGCTATTTCTTTCTATCAGTGGCACTTAACGGCAATACTCTTGCCGTGTGGCTTTGGGGAAAAAATAAAGAACAGACACCAAAATCTACCCTAAAGTAGCAAAGTAGCTTACACTACCATGAAATGCGGTCTCCTTGTCTGAGAGGGATCATGGAAGGGGGTAACGAGAAGAAAAACAATTAGCTCTAAGATTGAAAGAGCACTAACGAGTTGACCCGTAAATCCATTCTGGTGCCATATGGTTGCTGCTCTTTGCAAGTCCCGTTGGACTAATTAGCAGGCCATTGAGAAATTGACTACTCGTTGTAATCCCGAGGTCAGCGATTTTTTCTTTGTTTTTTTTTCCCCTTGATATGTGGATTTAGTTGAACACATTACTTAATGCAGTATTACTAGATCTCTGTCCAGATCTCCTAAGGATCAACTGATCTAGTCACTCCTCCTGCCTGTGGGATGTCTAACATCTGATGAGGTCACTCCTGATCAGGGGGGGGCCCCAGACCCCCTCTCTATGTTGGCCCTAAGCAGTGTGTAAAAGGATTACACACTGCTCTTAAACTCCTTTTAAATGTTGTCCTTGTCTCTGCCAGTTCTGTCATTTGGGGTTAGTGGGCCAGTCAAAAGGCCCTTCATTTTTTACATGTGGTCATAATGATAACTACAAATGATGGTGTATATTTGTTTAGAGTAAAAAATATTTTAATCAGCCAATGGAATGGCTCACGACACGTTCTGTTTAACTCCGAGGTTCTTCATTTGCATACCAGAAGACGCCAGTATCGCAAAATACGCCTACACATTCAACGTGCGGTACAGCGTATGTGCTTGTGGGTATTTACCTGGTTGAGATCAACACGATGACAATGTATGTGAAGTAAAAACCTAGCTGTATGCTTTACGGCGGTGGGGAGAATGACATAACCTGCCTGCTGCTCCTGTCAGTGCCAGGTGCAAGGTTCTGGCAGTGGTCAGGTGACATCAACACAATGCTATCAGGAAAGACATTGTGATGGGAGCTCAACACTTTGCAATGGATCCACATATAGTGATTCTGTCTCACTCACAGCTGAATGTGCTGCTGTGATGCGTTGGCAAACCAACACCCCTCTGCTCATAAAGCAGGTAACATACTAAAGTCGAATTCTCTCTTGTAATTTGGTGTATATAGTGGTATATTTTGTCAGAGTGAGAGCAAAGTTTGAAGTGTTTGGTGGCCTCCTTGTACACAGGTAGCCGGTTCCTCGAGCTGCAAATTCTAAAGTCATGGAAACATTACGTACTTAAAAAGGTTTTATTATTACATAACTGATTATTAACAAAGACGACCCAAATCTGGTTTCATGTACAGTGCATTTCATGATTATTAGAAGAAAAAAAATGTGTTCATTCAAACGCAAGTAATGCATAAAAAGTTCCATGGCAAATAAAGAAAATAGTACAAAATAGAAAATAGTACAAAAGAAGCACTCAAGAGAAATACAGTGAACTCTTAACAGTAAAACATTTGTTCAAGAACCACTTCTTAGCGTGATCTAACCGATGACATGGCTTAATTTGTACTTAAGAACCTCACGAGGCTAGCGTGTTTTGATTAAGTGAGTTTAGCTCAGGGGGACGGGTCTAAACCAAGTCAAGCTGCTTTTGTTTCACTGAGCCACTGTATTTCTCCTTATAATGCTGTTCTGGCAATTAAACAGAGTGAGGGAGTCAGGTAGGGTGGGGCGGGGTGGGGGTGGGGGCAGCAGCATTGAGATGTCAGCACTACTACACTACTACGACGGGATTGCCCCACCCTGCCATCTGCTATAGTAGCATGGCTGTAATCCACCTAATGAGATGTTTAACCGTCTCTCCGTCTCTGTCTATGGTGGCATAACTCAACGATTTGAGAACAGACTTTGTTTGTTAAATGGTAAGATGTCCGCTTCATCTTGTGCAGCCAACAACCTAAAAGCCTTAGCTTGAAACATTATCATCCCTGAATAGACACATGTCCTACATGCCCTCTGATGGGGGCGCATAAGGTGTCCCAATACAAGTTAAAAAAAAGTTATATGAAAACAAACCAAATCCGGGTTTTCGTCCTCAGATACCCTGGTACTCATTCCTGCAGTGGCCGGGGTTAAGAGGCTCTGCCCGGACACCACGCCTTGGGAGAAAAAGAGGAAATCAAAATATAAAAATGTATGTACCTTGTTTGTTAAATGTTGAACATACTATTCACAGACACTAGTGAGGCTCATGTAAACAACGTAATCTAGTAAGTGAGCCTACTATTAAGTACTACTAATCTCATTGGATTTTGAGGAAAAGCTAGAAAAGGCTCGTTAGCAAAAAAAAGGTCTAATCCAGTTCCAAGCCTTTCTGGCAAGCCCACCGCACCTGAGAAGCCTGCAGCGGAACTCCTGCAGACGGGGGACGGCCATGTCCGCGCTGCTCGTCTGGTTCTCGTCGCTCCACAGTCTCTCCGCTGCGGCACATGCCCTGGGCCTGCACACGCATAGGCACGGAAATTAGACGTAGAATGCCCTGCTTCAATTCTCCCCTCTGTCGCTTCTGTTGGGCTCTGAAATTATGTGTTGGGTGTTACTTTCTCAAACCAAAAGGCGAGGGGGGAGAGATGTGTTGGTGTTACTTTCTCATACCAAAGGCGAGGGGGGAGAGATGTGTTGGTGTTACTTTCTCAAACCAAAAGGTGAGGGGGGAGAGATGTGTTGGTGTTACTTTCTCATACCAAAGGCGAGGGGAGAGAGATGTGTTGGTGTTACTTTCTCATACCAAAGGCGAGGGGAGAGATTGGTTGCGTCGACATATTCCCCCCACATGCTGACCTCACCGCCGATCACCAGCTTCTTCTGCTCCGCCGTACCTGTGGACACGGAATATGGCAACACTTAGTTGCCATAGTGATAGCATGTTCCGCATTCACAGCCATCACAGCAATTCAACATCACAGTGTTTTGTGTTCAAATGAAGCCGTTTGTGTTTAGACATGCATGACTAGACTGTGTGTGTGTGTGTGTGTGTGTGTGTGTGTGTGTGTGTGTGTGTGTGTGTGTGTGTGTGTGTGTGTGTGTGTGTGTGTGTGTGTGTGTGTGCG
>OOFB01036537.1:86446-98345 GCA_900323305.1 Trachyrincus murrayi
CACATGTAGTTACTCTTTGATCCTCAGCTATACCTGTTAAAGGTGCTAGGTAAGATTGAAGAGCTTAGCAAATTCACAAATACAAAAGCCACAACATAACGGAAATGAGCATCAACGGATGTTGACAATGAAACGGGCCGGTGGACTATAATTGTTTTATTACAGATTACAATGTATTCTCCTTTTTGTGGATTCAACCTGCATTCTGCAGTTCATGTAGCAAGAACATCAAATTATTGTATGATGCCGATAGGCCTGGCACAAGTGAAGGTAACGTTTCAAAGATGACTTGATTTTTAATTAGGCTTAGGCTATCCACATTCTATACTGTAAGAGTATAGATCAGAATACTTTTTTGAAACATGATTGTCTCTCCTTCTCTTTTAAACCTCCCGGAAATTCTGGAATGAAGCCAGTGCACTTGCACATGGGAGAAGTTTGCCTTCAGGGTTTTTTTTTTTCAGAAAGCCCTTTCTGCCAGAAATCTTAAAAAAAAAGTAGTTGTTTTGCCTAAACCTAACCAAACTGCGACTACACAAACCCCTGTCTCCCGGGTGAAAGTCCTGTGTTTGGCCCATGCATCCACCATGACTTCCTCCCTTCCATGTACATGGACTTCCTAAAGCCTTTCTGGCAGAAAGGCCAAACTTCTCCAGTGTGCAATGCTTCTTGCCATCGGTGCTCCTGCTTCAAACAGAGTCCAATCAAATATCATTAAGACAGTGCATAGATCACTGCTAATCCTGTTGTTCAGTCATCCAGTATTCTGATCTATACTCATACAATATAGAATGTGGATAGCCTAAGCCTTATTAAAAAATAAGTCATCTTTGAAACGTTACCTTCACTTGTGCTGATCTGTAATAAAACTTCTCAAATGGGCAAGAACTTTACTAGGCTTTACTGTAATAGGCAATAATAGTCCGCCGGCCCGTTTCATTGTCAACATCCATTGATGCTCACTTCTGTTATGTTGTGGCTTTTGCATTTGTGTTATGGCTTTTGCATTTGTGTATTCCATTAATGTGCTTGTGTTTTTCGAATTTGCATTTTGGATATGCAGTTCGTTTGACACGTCTTGGCCACCGTAGAAATGGCATAGCCATTCGTCAGCTAATAGTGAGTGAAATGCGCTGTGAGAATATTGGTTTCGCTTTGACTGTGCCTGCCTCTGTATGAGCCGATTTTGTTGTTAGACCGGTCCCCCCTCATTTCTGACCAATCAGGGCATCTCTTCCGTGATTTCACAGGTGCATGAAATGCAACACAATGGCGGAGAGATGTCGGGAGCAAAGAGGGAGGGGTGTTTTTTTGGTTGTTATAGTTTCAAAGTCTTGGCCTCTTTTCGCTCTTTTCTCTCTCTCTTTCTCTTTAAGATAAATGACCAATTAGGCCTGAATGAGAAAATAATATACAGATTATTGCTGTTCTTCTAATTTAATTGAAGATCATGACATTGCCATATTTTTTCCTACACTCACAATTCTTTCCATATAAATTGCGGCCATCCTGTCTGTCCTACGCTGCACCCTAATCAGTGGGCCGTAAAAAAAACATCGTCAAACCATTCTCACTTCTTCATACTCACTTCTCCATGTAGAATGATTCCAGTTTTGTGTAATCCTGCCCAAATCCCATCTTCTGCATAAATACCCAGATATCAGGGTTGGACTTCCTATAAGAAATGTATTAGTGTCATTTCAATAGATTTTTGGTTTACGCTGATAGAAAACATACTTATCTTGTACACACTTATTTTCATTTCAATCAAACTCTGTCCTACCAGCAGCTAAAGTCAACCTCATCTCCCCCCAAGTGGAAATAGGAGTCCGGGAACACTGAAGTCACTTCCTTAAAGAATTGGCTCATAAATTGGTAGCTGAGGGGGGAAGCTGGGTTAATGGGTCCGAATGTACCCGATGGGGTGCCACCTCTGTAACAAGGTGTCAACAGATTGGGTTGCCCTGCATGGGAACAGAATGGGGAAAGGGAAAAGGAAACGGATGGGGTTTTATTTAAACAAAAACAAGACATCCAGTGGACAACATAAAAAAACATAAACAAAGAGCGATAATGTACAGTACTAAATAATAATAACTAGTAGTTATTTAGTAGTTATAATACTAATACTAATTCAGCAGTTAAAATGAAGCAACTCCATAGACTGTTTCAGGATTATTCCAGGTTGAACCGCAGCTCATCCTCATCACACTCGATCTTACCTTTTCCCCATGACTGCGTGTGGCCGGGGGAGTCGAACTCTGGGATCACTCTGATGCCTTGTAGCCTGGCGTGGGCAATCACCCTCTGGACGTCAGCCTGTGTGTAGATGTGACTCACTGGATGGTAAGCCCCCTGGAGAGGAATAATAACCATTTTTTTTAGACCATATGCTTGATGATATGGCCAATGTTTTATGAACATAAAATGTTAAATCTGAATTACAAGAGCAACCCGGATCCAGTCCCAACCTGCCTGCAATGGTAGGCCAAGACATTTTAATAGGAAATGTTATATGTTTTAGAATATTGTGTCAATTTACATTTCTGTACACAATGCCTTAGATTCATTTGATTAAAATTGTGACGATAGTATCGTAAGAACTATATTTGTATACCTTCAAAGACAATATTGCCTAGCCTCGATTCATCAGCCTTTTTTTGTAATACAGCAATAAATTGCATTAAATCAGCACTGAAGGGGACGTGGACTAGTTTGTTGACTCACCTTACTGCTGAGGTCTGGAAAAGTACGACTCTGGTAAGGGAACGAGGGGTTATCCACGATGTGCCAATGGAACACATTAAACTTACTGTAGGCCATGGCATCCTAAAAAAAACAAGAGCTTTTGTATTAGTAGCTTCTTGATTATAAAACAAAATCTACTCGTGGTTTCAGAAACATTGTGACTATTACCAGGGTCTTTAACATGGCCTTCACTGGTAAGAAGTGGCGTGAAGTGTCCAACAAAATCCCTCTGTATTGAAAGCGTGGAAAGTCCTCTATTTCGGTCTTGTTTACAAAATACTAAAACACATGTTATGGGGGGAGAAAAAGCCAGGAGATCATTAGTTGATGACAGAAAAAAAAGGTAAATAATTGTATATTTAAAAAAATAGATAATCCTCTCTTACGGTGCTGTAGTCATCTTGATAGACCAGCTGGCTGAAGGTTTCCAGACCTGTTCAACCACAGAACACAATTGCTAGTAGGCAAAATAAATTATATATACACAGTATATATATCATTCACAGTATAAATATATAGCAAGGTATGCCATTACCTCTTAGAGCACCCCACACAGTTTCCGCGTTCAGAATTGCCTGTCCTGCAGATACATTCAGCTTGTCTACAACACAAGCAGGAGCCATCAGACAATGCAATGAAAGATGGTAAATGGGGATGTTTCCAGAACGCCTAGTGCATTAGACACAGACTGGCAGGTTTCAGTTTCACTACTACATACTTACACCTTTCCGATGAGCCTTCATTTGGGTAGCCATCACAATCTTCTTGGTCCATCATGACCACCAAAGAAAACGGGTTTTCATTCGTTGGCAGGAATACAGATTTCGATAGACCTACGTGTTACCGAGTAGATGGTTTAGCAATATTGACATGTATTGATTATATTCCTACATCTGGTGCTACTGTCATGCGACCAACGCCATACACGAAATAAGCTACTATCAAGAAGTCGAACAAAAGAGTATGACGACTCTATCCAGCCTGGCACTGTAGTTTGCAGGCTAAGCACCTCCACCAAACAACTTTTTCTTTTTAAACTGGCTTAGCCTACCTGAAGCCCAATCTGGGAAGATCAGAGAAAAATATCTCGCAAATGCGGCATCCAGAACAGAACAGTCTTTCCGGTTGGAGGCCTGATCTTTTCCATAATGAAAGTTGAAATCATTCGGGTTCAATGGATACCGTTCCCCTGAAAATGCAACTTTCTGCGGTAAAGGCCACACGCTTTCTACTGTGTTTAGGTCAAGACCTAAAAGGATCAGTGCAAGAAAACACAATCGGCTACATTTAGAGATCGCCATCACTGGCAGCCAGGTAGTGGCCCTTGTTTACGCCGTACAGGTTTAAAAGCGAGCACAGGGTGGTCAGGTGCTCCCAGTCCTGCAGTCACGTGACTAGTGGGTAGGTACAAGGTGTGGTTAAGTGTGGTTCAACAAAAGGTACAACCATTAGAGGTAAAACACATAAACAAAGCCGATGGCAAGTTGTATTACAGACCATCACGCACTGCAAAAATAATTGTGATGTGGCTTGTACATCAGCAGAAGTTTCAAATATAGCGTAAGATGTGTCATCATCTATTATAACACTCCGAATGTAGTTGTTGTTGTTGTTATATGGCAACGTTTAGGATATTATTCAGTTGTATGTTTGATCTTTATACATGTGTGTGAAGAACAAAAACAAGACATTACTCGGGGTTGTTTTTTTACTTAATTTTCGTTTTACAATCCTCCGTCTGACGTAAGGTCGTCGTCAGAGTGTGACGCTGGGTCTCTTTGTTGGCTTAGCAGCGGCGGCGGCGTTTTGTTGTTATTTTTCCGCTGCGGTCGAAAAATTAGACTCGGACCAAATTTCGGGGGGGTTTTCGCGAGATCCTGCAAACAACCATTTTTCACACAACCTAAGGTCGTTAGGTCGTGCGTGTGTCACACGTCGATAATCACCCCTCGGCATGGACTCGGACGAGGGCTATAATTATGAGTTCGACGACGAGGAGGAGGAATGTAGCGAGGACAGCGTCGAAGAGGAGCCCGAGGACGACACCCTGGAGCTCGGCGAGGTGGAGCTGGTCGACCCCGTGGTCGCCGGCGGGGAGCGAGACGAGTGCGGCGAGACCGGGGGAAGCGGCCACGGCCCCGGCCAAGAAGAAGAAGACTACCGCTTCGAAGTGCTGACCGCGGAGCAGATCCTCCAGCATATGGTCGAGTGTATACGGGAGGTCAACGAGGTCATCCAGGTAGGGCTTTTTGATGTGTCAAGCTCTACGGGAAAGACCCGGGGTTTGAGAGGAGAATCGCAAAACAGGCCGTTAGCTTAGCTAATGTAGGGGCTAGTGTACTTGCTGGGTAGCTCCGGTGTCAAACTCGACAGTGTTTTAGAAGTAACCGGTAGAATGACCTGGAACGGTTCTGATTAAAAGTTGTCATTTCATATTCGTGGCAGTTGGTTTAAACCAATACGAAAAAACGAGGTTACCCCAATAACAAGTTGTTAACGGTGGAACAGAATGGATTCCAGGGAGTAGCCTGCTCCCAACCGAGAAGTTGGCAACTAGCAACGCGTTCTCTGCTAACCGCTGATTAGCCGTGACATAACAGACAAAAGAACACATCCAGACACGTAATGTTTTAGCTGTGCATTTAGCTAGAAAGTGAACGATTCCCCGCACGACATTGTGTTGTGTCATTGTTACTGTGCGATTTCTGAAGTTGAACGTCTTCGATAGGGGGAAAGGAAGGATTTGTCATCGAGCTAGCGAGCTAAAGTTGCTAACGTTAGCGAATTCAATGTGCACGTTCTTTCATCGGAAACGTTTACCCGTTGACGTTATTTACAATTACATAACTCACGTGAGCTTCACTGGAAGACCCTAACGTGCCTCTGCTCTGATTTAAACTAATTGTCATACCGGCACATCTCCGGCCTAAGGTGATGCATACATAAGCTTGGTCTTGACCTGGACCTTATTTAGGCCTTGTGTGTAATCCTTTGAACATGACAGCATTATTTAGACAATACCAGACTTTATTTACACAGTGTTATTATTTTTTGCTCGAACCTTTCCACACATCAATACAGGTGTCTCCACTAAGTCCAAGCTGACATGAGGGCAGTAGAAACTGGTAGGGTGTCTACTAAAAATAGCATTCAGGCCTATTACTTTCTCTAGGTTGACATGGAAAAGAGTAAATGCTGACCATAAACGCCATTGAATTAATATAAAATCACATTTAATATAGAGCACCTGGACGTAGCATTGATTGACAGGCTCAAATCGCGCCAAGCTGGCTAATTAACTTTGTAACGGTTTGCGTTGGCCGTTGAGTGTTCCAAGGTGTTGCCCGGCTTCTGTAGAAGACGCGAGGTAGACTTACCAGTGGGTAACATTAATGCAGCAATGGCAAGTTGGGAGACTCGCTGTAAACATTGCAGGCAAAATACACATAGAGCCTCTATAAACCATGCAGAATGCTAAAGAAAGGCAGCGAAATAGGGCAATGAAATCAGATTATATCTAGCTAGTGTAGGCTATGTACTATACTATGTACAATTCTGCAGGTATTTAGAGGTATAGAAACCTCTTGTTATATTAAAGGGCTAAATATTGGTGGAATGATCAACAAGCTTTGTTGATTACTATGTTGACATTAAACATTGTTTATATTATGATGTCATTATATTCTAAATTATTATTATTAAGTATTCCTCACCATCTCCAGTATTTGAGAGGTACAGGACGATACCATTACTATTTTATCATTTAACAGATACAGAGACTTACAGCAGGGTAGCTTTTTTTAGATGCAAGTCATCAATGAGCAGACACATAACACCCATGATGGGTGTTATGCATCTTGCTCAAGGGTGCCTAACCTGCAGACATTGGTGTTCAAACCCAGAACCAATCTGAGAATCAAACACCCTGACCACTAGACTATCCTGCTGTGGATTCTGTGCAGTGACAAAATATGTTAGACTCAAATCATGATCCAAATGTATCAGTTCTTAAACTAAAATGCACCTTTACCCGTAGGAGGGAAAAAATAGATTAACTTGAATGAAAGGGAGGGGGGATTTATAATACTGCCATGTCATACTCTTGCTAACAGTAGAGACTGAATTTTGCACATTGTATTTGTAGACATATTTTTGTGTAAAAATGTCTAAAATGTAAAAATGCTACTAGGCTCATCTGTGTTGATTATTTCTTGGGGATTGATTGACCACAATCATTCTTGTTGCTACATTGAGGAGAGTATGACCAAAAGCCGTTTCTCATGATTGTAATAGTGTAATTACTGGGAATCTGTGGAAGCAGATTCCCAGTAATAAGATTCCCTTATGTTCTGCCATGAAAGATTTTGATTGTAAGCAATTCCAATTTATGAAACTAGTTAACGTTATTGGCTACTTTAACTTGGGAATTATTCCCTTCTCGTTTAAGTGATTTGCTCATCGCCCACCAGGCTGAACTATGAGGGTCTAATGGGCCTAGACATACCCGAAGGTGCATAAACGAACTCAGACAAACGTGTGATTGCCCAGCCATCTTTCTCAATAGTCATGTGACGTTTTGCACACTGCTGTAAGACTGTCTGACACTGGCATGTAACATAATGCAGTCAAAGTAGAAAAATGTTCTATGTTGAGCCCAATGCTTCAAATATGTCATGTTGGAGGCCATGACCAAACCATCAAGAACATTTTGGGAAATGAAAGGCACAGCCAAAAAGCAGAACCTATGTGATCACAGGCTTTGTAGTTGATATAAACCCATGTTCTTCCTTCTAGAATCCAGCAACAATTACACGTATTCTTCTCAGTCACTTCAACTGGGATAAAGAGAAACTCATGGAAAGGCACGTATAACTACAATTTAAAGATGCAACTACTTATTTTTGACGCTGATACACAGATGTTTTATTGATGCTTTTTAAAAAATTTAAATCTTCAATCCTACAGATATTTTGATGGCAACCTGGACAAGCTGTTCTCCGAGTGTCATGTGATCAACCCTAGTAAGAAGTCTCGGACCCGTCCGCCTATCAACACGAGGTCATCTGCACAGGACATGCCTTGTCAGATATGCTATCTCAACTACCCCAACTCTGTGAGTCCCCCCCCCCCCCACAGTGCATGACAATGGAAGCCACTACATTCATGTGATTTTGTATTTTATTTATTTTAACAGTATGGCTCTGCAATATTTATATTATTGCATATTCCTTGTCACCTAAACATCATTACGGACTGCTTGCTGTAAATCTGTCTGTCGCCTGTCTTCTGCGTGTTTTCTCTGTGAGCCGTGCATGTATCCAATAGACGCGTGGGCTTTACCTTCTAAGAAACGTACAGGGCACTTTTCGTTTGGTGGACTGATGGACAGATTCTCCATTACCCTTTTCATGGTCAAATATGCATAATCAGGTTCTCCATTTTTTTTTTAAGATTCTTAGTTTAGTGAAGCTGTTAGCATGTCTCGCATGCTATGTCTTGTGTTCAAGTAACTAGTCAGAATGTCCAGTTCAACACTGTCCTGCACAGACTGCACAGTGTTTATGCTGGATACAAACAGGGTTTGTATTTAGTATCACATTTATTCTCCCAATAATAAACCCTCAAGAGACACTCAATAGTTTCCAAATATCCTGGTTTTATGTGTCCCAAACTCGGGGTGTTGTATTGCCCATATTCCTTATGGGTTGTCTTAACAATTAGTATTGTGGAAAATGGAGGCTTGATGGTTATTTGCTGTGTTGTGTTCAAAAGATGGAGCAAATTAGAATATTCATAAAAGTCATGGAGTTGATACTTTTCATATATTGTTTTCCTCAGTTGTGTTACCAATTGCTGTTATGCATGTAATGGTGACTTGGTTATAATCACAACGTCTGCATCTGCTGCCCCTTTCATAGTACTTCACAGGCCTGGAGTGTGGACACAAGTTTTGCATGCAGTGCTGGGGAGATTACCTGACCACCAAAATCATAGAGGAAGGAATGGGCCAGGTATTTATCAGCACATTTGGGGTCATTCTTGGATTAATCTGCACATTTCAGTCATTCCACATTTTTTTCCCTCCTCTTTCCAGACAATTTCTTGTCCCGCTCATAGTTGTGACATTTTGGTTGATGACAACACAGTCATGTGAGTATCTTGTTTTTGCTTAATTAGTTGATGTCTTTGCCACCAGGGGTGTCGTTAATTTGCTCTGTGTATTGTCATGAATGAAGTCTGTCTGTTGGATTTAAATGTCTGCTTGCTTTATGCCTAATAATTAAATAGGGATATACATTCTAAAATTAAAACAATTCATATGAAAATGCTGTAACCTCTAGTGATATTTGGTGCACTTTGCCATCCACTACACATTGTGTGGCAGTGATTGGAGTTTGTCCTTGTTATATAGGCCTCCAGGCTAATCTGTTGGCCTAGTGTTGAGGCTGATAGTAATTGTCTTAACCCACATCTTGATCCCCCCCCTCTCTGTAATGATAGTGGATAATGTGTTATCAGGTTACCTTGTATTGCGAAACATACACAAAACAAGGATGCCTATGATTACTCCATAAACTCGACTGCTATGATGTGAGGACTATATCTAACGCACAGCGAACTTTGGCCCAACAATTGTCTAAATGCAGTTCTTACTTGCATTGCTGGCATATTGCCATTAGAAACACGGAGGGCTGCTGGATTTGTGGTGATTGAATCTGTGATGAATCTGTGATTGTGGTAGTTTGTTTGCAACATGGGACATGTTGATGATGCAGACGCTGGTTTAATGCAATGGATGCTCATGTTTGTGTTGATGTTCCCTACAGGCGCCTCATAACAGATTCAAAAGTGAAGTTGAAGTACCAGCATTTAATTACAAATAGTTTTGTAGAGGTAAGATGGCCTGATATCCCCTGCAATGCAACACGCTATCTATAAATTTATGCCCCGGCTTACATGTGGTGTACGGTGATCTCATTCTGTTGTTCATCTCTCCTTTTTTGTAGTGTAATAGACTGTTAAAGTGGTGCCCTGCGCCAGACTGCCATCACGTTGTCAAAGTGCAGTATCCAGACGCCAAGCCCGTGAGGTGCAAGTGCGGCCGGCAGTTCTGGTAACAGAATTTCATGATCAGGCCCACGGCTAGCCTCCAACTCCCCCAAAAGTAGCGCTTCATTTATAACTTCAAAGGCAGCCGTCTGCTCACAGGCCAGGCCAGAGCCTGCCATCGCGCCAAGCTTGTGGCAAAGATGAGCTGCGAGGACACTCCCGGAGCGGATACTGTTTAAGGCAGCCTCCTCCGTCTTCCTGGATCCTTGTTGGCAGAACATGCGTAATCCCTGTGACGAGAACATGCAGCAGTCTGTAATAGTTCTGTCATCTCGATGTCAACCGTGTGAATGTACGGAGGGTAGCCAAAGCAGCCGTGTTGCTGTTTATAGCTCATTGTTTAATATGGCTTTAAAACATCAGCTAGTCGGAGGATCCCAATCCTCTGCTGTCATTCCAAACGACAACTAAGACTTGTTATTGTAAATGAATAGTGCATTTCACATCGTCACGTCTTGCTCTCAACAGCTGGTTCCTCTGATGCTTGGCTGAATGTATATTTAGTAAAACATTGTTAATATTAGGTGCACTGGTTTGGATAATGGTAGACTAGATTAGATTAATATCTAAAGTCTGATAGCAGACGAGCTCAGATCTGGGCGAACGGGGCGTTTCACTTTCTTTCGCTTCATATTTGTTTCGACCAATCATGTTGCTGGAGGCGGGGATCTGTAAGCGCGTAATTGGCGAGCACAAACTCGGCCAGCAGTAGTAAACTGTAAAAAAGTGTCTGTAAAGGTTTCAAATCAACACCGTGTAGACTGGCCACTGTAGAAATACATTTATTAAAATCCCCTTCTGAAAGCTTCATCCAAAGCTTCATCCACTCGTGCGAATGAGGTTTCTTTGATAGAATAAAGGGAATTTGATTAAATTAATTATTGTCATATCATGTAATATGTGTCATTGCAGCTTCAACTGTGGAGAGAACTGGCATGATCCTGTAAAGTGTAAGGTATGTATATCAAATGTATTTTTAATTTTTTTTGTGTGAAATATTGCCTACAGTACTTCTGACCCAACCTGTGACTTGCAATGTATTCAATGGTATGTATATGTAACGGTTTGGTAGAATATTCCTGTTTTTTGGTAGCATGTGTTTGTCTGAATTGTAACAAAGGTCCCAGTCTGCCAGCCTCCCACTTACTGTGCTGAAGGGCCCTCATGAGACTTGTCTTGTTATCGCACAGGAAGACGGCAACAAAACATACCCATAAGACCATTTGTCAAAGTCCCCGAAGTCCACCTCAACACTGACACGCTGTTTAAATGTTTGCATTGACCGCTTCTCACTGACTTTTTGTTTATTTATTTCAGTGGTTGCGGAAGTGGATTAAGAAATGTGATGATGACAGTGAAACATCAAATTGGATTGCTGCAAATACCAAGGTAGGCACTAGTCTGTAGTCTAATTGCCTTCAGTGTTTAGATGTAAAATATGAACTATGCACCATTGTGAAGTGGGTCCATTCAGTTTTCTCATACCTTAAAATTCAAATCCTATTTTGGCAGTATAATTGATGGCTGTCCATTGATAGCTATTTTGGTGAAATGCACCACAAACCAAATATTTCTCGGCATAATAATAATTTATTTAAAATAATAATGCTGATTGATTGTTCTTGGTATGCTTTTGTTTCTTCCCAGCCTCACTTGTAAGTCGCTTTGGATAAGAACCTCTGCTAAATGACTAAATGTAAATGTATAGTATTATGGATTTTCACTGACCAATCCTAGATCAACATGACATCAAAAAAGATGTGATAATCCATTTACCTGAGATGGTAATTGAATGTATGCATGAGTGCTTGTCTGGGTAAAACAGTATCGGACAATGGAGAACATTTTCATTTCGCAAGCGTTTGTCCTATAACATGTTGACCTGAACACTGCAGTCTCTCCCCCCCCCCCCCCCCCCCCCCCCCCCCCCCCCCCCCCCCCCCCTCCCTTCCCCCCCCCCTTTTTTTTTTTTTTTTGGGGGCCCCCCCCCCCCCCCCCCCCCCCCTTCTCCCCCCCCCTCCCCCCCCCCCCCCCCCCCCCC
>OOFB01036537.1:101158-113784 GCA_900323305.1 Trachyrincus murrayi
TGAAGCACTGATGGCACCGTCCTACACCGCCCCCCTGTAGTTTGATTGGTTCAAAACGTGCTAACAGTGTGTGTGTGTGTGTGTGTGTGTGTGTGTGTGTGTGTGTGTGTGTGTGTGTGTGTGTGTGTGTGTGTGTGTGTGTGTGTGTGTGTGTGTGTGTGTGTGTGTGTGTGTGTGTGTGTGTGTGAGTGTGAGGGTGGGGGTGGGGGTGGGGGGGGGGGGGGGGAGGAGGGGGTGTGTGTGTGTGTGTGTGTGTGTGTGTATAGATACTGTGAGAGCAGACGAAGAGTCCTACTACAACACGTGCATGAAGGCTACGAGAAGGACCTGTGGGAGTACATTGAGGATTGAGGACACGTCCCCATGCGACAGACTCTTGAGTATCTTGACAAACTAGAGCGCAGATGCAATTAAACAGGGCAGCCTGAAACCTCTCCCTTGGCAAACCAACCACTTTTGCATCATTTTTTCCTTTCCTGGATTTGTTTAGCAAAACCTTCAAAACAAATTATATTTAAATACATAAAAAAGGTAGAGTAAAATAAAACGATTAAATGTACTACAGTATTGTTAGCAACAGAACGGAGTCTTGAGAGAGCAGAGAATACAATAAGTACATCCTCTTGGCTTGTATTGCAACGCCTCCCCTCAACATTTTTTTTCTGTTTATTTTTTGTTTTTTGCTTGTGAATCTTTTGTGTTTTGATTTTGACTTTTTGTTCCGTTGTTTTTTTTTTTTTTATTAGTGTGAAAATGTTTTCAACACAGCTTTAACTGTCCAGGCCATGTCTGCTTTATGTGGTGAGATTCTTGTCTGGGTTGCTTCATTTTGATTGGCTGATGCGAACGGGCCAAAGACATTTTGGAAAGGGAAAAGAAAAACATCTTTAAAAAGAACAAAAAAAAATAAGCGAGTCTGTATTTTTCAATTTGTAAATAATCCATATGCATGGAAGCTAAAGAGCAAGAGTGGCACGTGTTTGCTTAATTTTAAAATTTAGAAATATTTATTCTTTACCAATATTAAAAAGGTGTATTTTTGCTGTGTCCGTTGAGTCTCTCTACCCCCTCTGCAATAAGTGTGGGCGTTCGGAGGTCATGGGCATTAAGGCAAACCCTCCCTTACCCTCCATCATCCTCCCATCTGTTCAGAGCACATGTCACTGGTGCACATCTCACTCTCCTCCACTCTATTGTGGCTTTATATTGGTTGCCAAGTGATTAAATTAAGGACTCCTTGGATGTGCACAGCAGATTTAGAAAACCAACAGAAGATGGCAGGTGTGATGGAATGCACCTGGCCTGTCCTTGTCCCCCGCGATGCTAATGCTTTACTGTAGTCCCCCCCTCCTTTCCCCTCTAAAAAGAAAAATGGATGTTTAACATTAATACAGTAATGATTATTTACGTAAGTCAAACTGAGTGACATTCACTCTTATTCTTGTTTTCCCTCTTTCCCGACATGGCTTAAAGTGGCCATCTTTAAGCTCGGCTTGCACCTTCTGAGTGGGGGGTGGTCAGAACGAGGGTAATGGAATGTACTGACTGCAGTGGGTGTGGGCTGGAACACTGTCTAACAGGGTCAAGCATTTGCATCACCCAAGCTCAGAATCCCGTCACGCTTCTTTGAAGAGATCTCTTATCTTTCGGTTAGTCTCGACATTGCTTTAAACAAAGCTACGCAGATGACCTTGCCGTGGGCCCCCAGCAGACAGACAGACAGACAGACACAGACAGATGAGGATTATAGGGCAAATGTCTGAGGCTTGTGGAATTTATTTTGTAATGCTGTTCTGCTTTCGCATTCAAGCCTGTGTTTTCGCACATGCGTAAGATTTATGCAAGATTTAATATTGAAATGTTGGCGCCCCTGCAGGTATTGCATTGTTCTGTGTGGTGGTTGCTCTGGATGTCAAGCTCTCTGCTTGTAAATGCATACGTCTCTGTGTTACAGCAGTCTTCACAAGACTGACTGGAGAGGACACCAATATACAGCTACTAGTGCAAGTCTGAAGACAACAACGTGTCGACATCTTTCAAACACATCCTTTACACCAGTTTAACATTTTGGGGACCTCCCCCAAAACTATTATTTTAATCCTAGCAAAAATTAAAAAATGTATTGTTTATTTGAATAAATGTCATGAGAAATCTCATAATTGGGAGTACTGTGTGTGTCATTAGAATAGGACTGGTCTCATTCATGAATAACCAAATGTCCATGATGCATCCCTGTACTGTGTATTTTGGAATGCACTGTATTTGACAAACCTTGACAGAGCGCTGTGCTTGTCTTCCAGAATAAGGGGAAATTGATTAAAATTGAATACAATTGTATTTTAAATCAGGCCATGTCAGCGCCACGTTAATTTACAGTGTCAATACGGATACCTAGTGGCTGTGTGATGTGAATCAATTCATTTTGTGTCTTTCAGTCTTTTTCATAAATACCATGACGACAGAGTTGGGCAAAAGATGCTCATCGAAGCTCAGCCTGTTTATCGTGTCTGCTAGTAGTTCATAAGCAATTGAAGTTAACATTTGCAATCATAAAAGCTAATTTCATCTAATTGAGACATCCAAAAAAACTTTTACTACTTTTCTACATATCTTTTCTTTATGCTATTAAAAGTGTTTCTTATTTACATAGTGTAAAAATGTGGAAAAAAAATTTAGTTGTCTGTTTTGGAGAAATATATTAAAGTGCAACATGTTGCAAACATCCCTTTTGGCATGGGTGATTGTTTCATAATGCACACAATATACATGTATGCTGTGGTATACTGATTTTATTAAAATGCCTTGTGTGAATATACACAATAGGACTGTATTTGCATACCCAACCTACCTCTTGGGCTTTCAATGTTCTAGACTAAAAGGAATTTAGTGAAGGATGCACAGCTCCATATATAGACTGAATGGAATGTGTACTTAAGCCACAAGGTTTGTGATATGAGGTGGATATATAACATGATTCATTCAATAATTCACCGGTTTGATTTTATTTTACTTGGTATTTCTTACTGTACAATATTCATATTGAGTACAGTATGCGTATGAACTGAATAGCTGCCGACCATCCTAAATAACCATTCAAACTTTAAAACATGTAGATTTCAATTCTAAAAGTTTACTTCATATGTGAATTTACCACATGGTAAGGCAAACGACGGAATGCAACAATTAACACATTTCATATAAAACTTTTAAAAAATATTTTAAAAATCTCAAATTTGAGGTCAACCATGACAATTCAATCAGAAATCCCCTTTTAGACATCTCTCAGTGAGAGACATTTAGCAGCTCTGATAACAGTAGTAATGCCAAGACTAGCAACTATAAAACATTCATTCAAACAAGCTATATATCCTACACAAAAGTGACTAGAGATGTCCCGAAGCAGAGTGGTTGGTCCTGATGGAAGTATGTATGAATAGCAAACATAACATTCACTTCCGATAAAACTGAAATTTTGTGATCACCACCAAACCATTAACACGTCTATCAAAGGTTTATAACAAACATGCAATGAATCTATCCTTGTTCTAGTTTTGAGTGAAGCAAGTTAAAATGATGGCTTTTACCCACCAGAAAGGTGCATATTAATTCAACAGCACACATCTCACCAACAGCACTAAAGGGCACTCCCTCACACATCTCACCCTACCAATTTGTCTCAGTACAGGGGGGGGGGGGGTCCGTCTGATCCTCCTTTAATAATTTAACAATGAAAAATGTACAAATAAGACTTGGAAAAAAGTTACAGTGCAAATTCACAGGCCTAAGAACAGCTTTCTAACTGGCAGAAGGCCGGCTAGAAAGGTAACAACAGTCAAAACAATTACAAACATTTCATCACACAGAAGACCTACTCGTCAATTTTAAGCCAGCCTTTTTTGTAGTCCATCAGCAGCTCCAGGTAGTACTTCCACTCGGGTTCGCTGTCGTATTGGACCTCAAACACGTTCTTCAGGGGGTTCGGGTGAGCCTCGTGGATGCGCACCACCTCACCCCTGTACCACACCTCCGACTTGTCGTCCTCCTCATACAGATGAAGTATCTTCTTTCCCACCAAGTCTGGGTAGTAGAACTTGATGGCTCTCTGGGCCCTCTGCACAGCGGAGCGCAGGACCCAGCGCCTCCGGTGCTCAGCACTGTGGCAGGCAGACAGGTATGGGCAGTATCGGATCTTTAAAAGAGATGCGCTGTGTCTTCGAGAGCCCGAGAGAGAATGTAGGGCCCGGGAGATGCCCTCCCTTCTCTGGTTCCAGTGGGTGACCTTGGCTGACCCTCTACTGAGGAAGAGGTCCTCCTCCCCTCTTCGATTTCTGGCCTCCACGCTCTCGCCATGTTTGGCCCTAGTGGGGGAAAAGTCCGAAAATGTCCCAGAGTGAGACACCGTCTTGTAGCATGCGGTTCTACTTTTGAGGCCCTTGCTAAACAGCACCCTCCGCAGTTTGAGAATCATGCCTGAATGTTTCTTTGATCGTGCTTGACTTTTCACAGAGACTGAGGCAGGCTTGACTGGGGAGGGAATGGAGGATCCATCCACGTCCATGTCACTGGATGATGAAGATAATTCATCAGAAGATAAGGGACACATCCAGGTGTTCTCAAAGCTCTCCTGGGAGCCAACCAGTGCTTCATCCCTTTCTGCCACCTCTTGACCATTTTGCACGCTAATTTTGATTTCACCCAGTGAGCACACATTGTCCCAGTTCTCCCCCTGCTTCTTGTTTTCAACTTCAATGTCTGAGGAGGAAGATCTGTAATCCAAAAACGCCTGCCTTGAACATCTCTTCACCCTGCTTTTTGTTGTTTTCTGTTTAATCGGGTATGCCGTTCCCCCCTGATCTTGTGGATGCATCTGCCTGTCGGACACTGAAAGCAGCGAGGCCGTGTTAACCTCAATATATGCAGGATTCTCGATGCCCTCGGTGTCGTCTGAGCGTTGGTGTGGCTCCCCCTTAACTAACCCATCCAGCTTTACTCCTGCAACACAGGACATCAGGCGTCAAACGTCAGTTTAGAATTTTTGCTAATCACACAAGTATCTACCGTTTAACGTTCCTTTAATAGAAGCCGAAGAGAACGTCAAAGAGGTATGTAACAAAAGTAGTTAAGTCACGAAGAAGTCAAGAGTTAAAACTAAAATGTTTCACAAACAAAAGGTTTTCGTTTTTAATTTTACGATGACAAGAGCAAGTGATCAATGACCCATACTGTGGCCTCCTACATACAAATTAATGCATGTATTTATCTTCAACCCAAATGTAGGTTTCTATATTAATGTGATTGACATCTCACCCATAATAAACTTTAACCAATCACAGAACAGCATTGGCCCACATTCAAGTATTGGTGCTTACAATACATGTACACTGAATAGAAGCTACTTCATCAAATATGTTTAGGAATTTAGTAATATGTACGGCTGAGAACGTACACTGCAAAAAAGATGGCCCTCAGTCAGGTTTCATTTATTAGTCAAGGAAAGAAAAAGGCAATGCAAAGGTTAGAGATGGAGAAAGTGCCACTACAGTTATAAAAGTGCCCCAAAGCATGCCATGCCAACATTACCAGCAAACAGGAATAGATTAGTGTAACTGAACGATTGTAAAGTGCTACAGGTAAATAAATAAAAAAGGGTTAATGTGCCCAGAAACAGTGTTGTTCTGAATCATATTACCACCTTGCTGAAAAGTCAAACGGTTAAGAGAGTGTTATTAAACAGGCGTGTAAAAATGGCTTTTGACAAAGTGAAAGGAGACACAATGAGTCAGTGTACACTTAATTCAATCCCTCCTTCCCCATGTTGCCAAACATGGTAGAGTATCACTTCCTTCTCATGACAAATGACATCCCACATTCCACTCATAATGCTTCACTTCTTTAGCCAAGCAGCCGATAGTCAAGCCCAGAGCTGGATTTAATGGGGGTGAAATTAAGGTGCAATGGACTTCTATTTCTACAGTAAGAGTGAAATGCAATTATTGCAACAGCAATAATTAGTTACTGGTTGTTAGGGGTGTCATTATAGCAGTGGTTAGGAGAAAAAAGCAGTGAATAGAAAGCAAAGCTGGTTGACAGCATAAACAAAAATATACCTGTACTTTCTTTTGGAGATCAGATGTGGACGATTCTGTAAAAAATAAATGGATTTGAAACGGAACACTTTGTCTTTTAAGTAAAAAAATAAAATAAAATAATAATAATAATACATGTGCACTAAAGCCTCCTCCATCATTTGAAGGAAAACTAAACAAGTCCCAACTGTCCAAATGTCTCCTTCTAAAAGGACACATGGGTTTAAAAGAGATAGGATTTCTAGGAATGTAAAAGATGAAGCAGGAAATGAGACATGGCAGTTGTGCCATACAAGTCACATGGTGCAATGCGGTAAATCAGACTGGGGTTAGCTCAACGGATGAGCTCATTGTGCAAGTATTGAAAATGCTCAAACCACCACACATTGTAGTAAGTTGACACCATGTAAACTCAACTCTCTCCTATAGTTGCATTACTGCTACTCACTAATTCCTGTAAACGAAGGAATTTGGTTCCGGTGATTCACGATTCATCAAGTGTAAATGCATTTTGGGTTATTTCACTGTGATAATGTTAAACATCCACTGTGATACAAATACACCAATATACTCAAAAGAAAATCAAAGTGATTCCAATTAAATCCCATTCTTACCTAGGCGCTTGGAGACGCAAGCATGATGGAAAAGGTTGAGCACATCGGTGTAGATGTCAGGCAGGTGTTTGAGGGACATCAGCCTACGGAGTTTGGATGAGAAGGCTTGTCTGTGGAGCTGGGTGAGGTGCTTCTCTTCAGACAGCGTGGTGGGCCTTAGCTCCACTTTGTGTTCCTGCAGAACCTTGTCAATATGGCTACCCTGGACCTGAGGGAATAGCAACTTCTTCACCACCATCATGGGAATAAACACTGCTCCCGTCCGCATAACGTGTGGAAATGGACAGTGTTCCTGTGAGATGTATTCTTCCATCCTCCGGAGAACCTTGTCGAGAGCCAACTCAATCTGTACACTTAGCCAATCTTGTCTGGCTTTGACACCTAGTAGACAGGATATTTTGCTGTTTTTGGTAGCCGATAGTGCCGGATTAACCATTTCCACATGTGAAATCCAGTCTCTGAGTGCCTGCTCTGGGGAGACCGACACAACCTCTGTCACTAAGTTGCAAAGGCAATGGTGGAGCTTCAAGAAACGCTCGCGGACGTGTGTGGAAGGTGTTTGGTGTGTAGGTTGGCAGTTGACCTCAGCCATAGGTAGAATGAGTGGCTTGTTGACTTCCACAATAGGTTGAACAGGGGGCATGTTGACCTCAACCATAGCTTGAATTGGTAGCTTGTTGAACTCTGCCATAGATTGGATGGGTGGCTTCTCAAGGGCGAGGATATCAGGTAAGATTAATTTGTATTTGGAAATCGTAACTGGAGGAGGGGCGTTTTGGGCGCTTAGTGTGTTCTCTGGTTGCTCAGGAGGTGTAATCGATTTGGAGGACGTTTCACTCAATGTCTTCAGTTGTACAGGGGGTGTCTGGACATCATCTTGATGGGAATATTCTACTCCAACATCTGGTGTGGTATGGCATATTTTAGAGGTCTCATCTATGACAGCAGTTGGAGCTGTAACGTCAAACTCTTCGGGTTCACACTTCTTGATCACTAACATGGGACCATTGTCAGGAATAGAAACCTCTGCAGCCTCCTCTTTTACTGTAGCCTCAATACAGTCAGCTGGAATCACGTTACTATGACTATTTACACAGTCCTCCGTTTCAACTTCCTGCTTCTCTACCTTGATTGCTTTTTGTTCAATAAGTTCTAATGTAGGCTTCACTGTTGTGGTACTACTGAAGAGCACATCTTTGGGTACAGGACAGTCATCAGGTGGCTCAGCATTTTCTTTTGGTCCTTTATCTTGTACAGAGGGGTCAGTTTTATCTTCACAAGGCTTTGTGGACTGATCAATGCTCCGTTGCCTTATAGTCGGCAGCAACATTCCAGAAGCCTGCAGGAGTGCTCTGTAAGGGGCCAAACTGAAGACATTGTCAATGATTGGCATTGGAGGACGATCTGTTGAATCGTCAGTCTCTATTCTTTCTTCCTCACGTTCCATCTTTTGTCGTTTGATTAAAAGTTCCACATCGGGTGAATCACATTTTTCAATTTTGATTGGTGTGGAGGTCAAGTCATTGGAAATCTGTGAAGTACTCCTCTTGAGTTTTCCTTTAGAAACAGTGGTAGACGAACAAGATAGTGGCGTACCCTGGTCTTCCCGAGTTACGAGAGTGGAGGTGTCAGTTGTTGACATCGGGTTATGACCGTAACTGTAAACTTTGTGAATATGTTCTCCATAGTGAGTCGGGGACAATCGGACAGCTGTAGAACCAGTATGGTCCTTCGGCTGCTTTTGAGTTATGACATGGACTTTATGACAGGAGTAGTCCAGGGGTCGGTCCGGGGTCATGGTAGGGGGTATACTGAATTGCTCTATATGCTGTCTATTGAGTGGATCTTTGTTAATTTGTAATCTGCCCGGTGACATATCCAATTTGTCTACATGACCACTGGATCTTTTTGCTTCGACATGTATGTTCAATGGGGTTTGGGGTTTGTCATCATGTGATCGGACACTGAATTTGTCATTATGCAAGTTAACTGGTGAAGCATGGGGCTGGCTGATTGGAGATGTGGTGAGGCTATTAGTGTGAAAGATAAGAGGAGTGTGTTGTTCTTTCGGTGAGCCTCTCACTTCGCTTGACTTCATGTGAATTCTTGGAACTGCATAGCGTTGATCAAAACCTTGCCTAAAGGCGGGATTCGGCAGGGCTACAGTGTTAATCATAGAGATGTCACCATTAACAGGCTGATAGATCAGGCGATGTTCCTGTAGGTTATTGAACGCATGACTAGGGAAGGCAGGGGCACCTTCTCCATGCATCCTCTCCATGTCTTTGCACACTGCTGCACCCTCCATTCTCACATTTGCCTCAGGGTAATAAAACCCATGGTGCTGTGGAAGATGCCCATATTTGGACATTGGAGAGAGTTCCTGATAAAGCTGTGATGGAATTCTATGTTGTTGTGTTGAGCGCATATGCTCAAATGTGTGAGGATGGGAGGGGAGTAGGCCATGATAGCCATTTGGGGAAGGCTGCAAACACTGGCTCTGTGGAGTTAAAGAGCCAAACAACGTATGAGTTGGGACGCACGGGTAACTACTATAGTTCGACTCAAAGTAGCCAGGCATAGACCTTGCTCTACTTGGTCCTAAGTTCGGGTATTTCTCCCCAGTGGCATCCTTTGGCAACTGCCTTTCTCCATTGTGTTCAAAATGAGCCCCTTTTTGTTGCAAAGATGTCTGTGGCGCAGCTCTCTGAATAGGAGCTAGACGGTTGTAGTGGGCACCAGTGTTCATCCACTCACTCTCATAGACAGCGTTAGGCGCCCTCTGAGTCACATGCTCTACACTATATCTTTGTCCTAAAACACAACTCAGTTCAGAACAGCATGGCCTTTGTCCATAGACTGCCTTGGGGATTGCTAGATGCAGGGAGGTTTTAGGCGACTGGGATGCATTCCTACCTCCTGCGGTTTGATTGATGACAGTTGTTGACGTAGAGGCTAAAGGACTGCTCATATCGGGACTTCTTACGTATTGTGTGGAAACCTGCTTGCTTGGGGTGCTGCACACTGAGGGGGAATGTGAATGGCGTTCCTCTGGGGTGAACGTCTTCTTGTATGGCTGGTAAACACTATGGCTATGTCCCTCAATGCCAGACTGATGACTCACAGCACTCCTGCTTTCCATCAAGCCAGCACTCGAACTGCTCCAGGCGAGAATAAGCCCTGCTTCATCTTTTTCTCTGGGGTCATAAGCAAAGTAGGGCACGGGATACTTTTGACCATGGTGATCGAGGAATCCAGGCATGGCTCCCGTGGACGTCCCTTCAAACAACAGCATTTTACTTTGAGCCGCCGGGTCATTAAGACTCTGTGCCGGTTGGCTTGCCATCATGTGCCGACTTGGCCAACGATATTGCTCCTGTCCTGGGAAACAAAAAACAAACAATGTAATTAGATACTGCTTCTCTTACTGCTTCTCTTAGTTCTACGTGTATACTTATTTGTCTAATGCAATAAATAACAAAAGGATTCACTCGTAAAATAATAATTTAAGATGGGAGTGACCGCCATAATGAGCTAATGAAGTTTATAGCAACGCAACTCAACACAACAACTTTCCATGAGCTATGCACGTAGATAATTTGTAGATAATTAGTGGGGTGTCTGCCCTTATATGATATGGTTGGCTTAAGGCATGGAATGCATAGGATTGGTTTAGAGCACGAGGGAGTAATCCACAGAGAGGGGCATAAAAACGTCTATCCTAGTTGAGTCTACTTGGGCAGCTTTTGCAAACTAGCTCAGGCTTTTGGATTGCTTACTTCAAGTGACAATAAAAGTCTTTAACTTTGATACTTCGGCTTCTCGACCTCTCTTATTATTATCTAAGACATTGTTTTCTTTATGATCTAAGACATTGTTTATACATGGTCCAGAGCCAACTTATGGTTATCGCCATGTATGGCTATAACATGCATGTCCTACTGAACCCCCTGTTAGGAGTGACGAATCTGGGTGAAAATCAGGAGGGGGAGAGAGCGAGAGAGAAACGCGACAGCACAACACAATGTCACGCACTGGTGATGTGTACATTCTCTATTCAGGTGTACTAGTATGTTTGTCTTCTGTGTTTAGAGTTACAACGGATAGGGGCATAAGTAGTAATAAGGGTGTCTACTGTATAAACAGGTCTGTGATGTATATGGTCAAGAGAGTCACGAATGTTGAATAGTAGGGCTGGGCAATAATTCAATGTTATCGTTTATTGTCTTTGGACGGTATTGTATCGTCACGAAATTAAGACATCGACTCATCATGATACCCAGTTTCATAGTATAAATGAATATTATTAATTGACTTATATGACTCGTTATTGAACGATTTGCAGTTTAGAGACCTTTTCGGTGTTTTACTTAGATTATCTCTAGTCTTTGTTTTAGAAAGTAATTAAACAAATGAATTAATCAATTTACATGGAGGACACACACACACACACACACACACACACACACACACACACACACACACACACACACACACACACACACACACACACACACACACACACACACACACACACACAATTTTGTAATATAATGTAAAATTAACAATTGCATTGGGTGATCAAGGCACATAGAATAAACCAGCCATCACCACACACACTCTAAACTCTGGGGAGGAATTTAATATTCTGGACCTCGGAGTTCCAGAATCACAGAAAGGTGTTCCTCTGTCGCGCTGTCCCATCTTCAGAAGATATCATTAACTTTGAGTTTATTGTTTTCTGCTATGATTAGGAGGTTAACAGTCATTGAAATGTTTTACAAAAGACATCTCTTGGGGATTATGGATGATGATAACATTAATATCATATTCATTATATACATGATCTTGTCTCTCTCTACGTCCGTAGACACACAGCTGGATATAAGGAATATGTTTGGTTGAATGGGAGGATAATATAAACTACCAAGGTTAAACAGTTTCATTATTATCTGAACTGGACTTGTTTGAACGCCAACCTCCTGTACATTTAAGTGTAAACAACAGTCAGATATTTATATATATATATTATACAATAGAGATCATCAGGACAGAATATTATCCATATTTATTAGTCTCCTGCTTTAAGAATGTAGTCTCCATGGAGGTCCAGTCCTGATTGGTCGATTCCTGACCAATGGATCAACCATTCCTCCTCATATGGTTCAGACAAAGTCCTTCTATCACTTCCTGTCCAGCCCTGGGATCTTCCTGGAGGGTTGTGCCATTATTACATGTGAGCAGGGAGGTCCTGTCAAAGTTCTCGGGTCATACCATCGGGGAGTCACTCTAGGGAACAACGTCATGTTGCTAGGTAACAGGAGGCCAGACCATCATGGCGGTGGAGCGTAGGGGTGGTGTTAGAAGTCGTAGGGTCGTACCATCATGGCGGTGGAGCGTAGGGAGTAGCTGGGTCCTCTGAAGTGATGCCACTTGATGCCGTTGAGCTTCCTGATGTTGTGGCCGAGAGAGTAGAACATCCCATTGAGATTAGAGAGACCACAGGCATCAAACCACCAACCTGAGGGAGAGAGACATAGAGAGACAGAGGGAGAGAGGGAGGGATACAGAGAGAGAGAGGGAGAGAGAGAGAGAGAGAGAGAGATAGACAGAGGAGAGAAGAGGGAGAGAGAGAGAGAGAGAGAGAGAGAGAGAGAGAGAGAGAGAGAGAGAGAGAGAGAGACATAGAGAGACAGAGGGAGAGAGGGAGGGAGAGAGAGAGAGAGAGAGAGAGAGAGAGAGAGAGAGAGAGAGAGAGAGGGAGAGAGGGAGGGAGAGAGAGAGACAGAGAGAGAGACAGAGAGAGCGACAGAGAGAGACAGAGCACGGTGAATCTGACAGGGTACAATATCGTCAATGGGATGCAATCATTCACATGGTATTGTTGCAAAAGGCAGGCAGCAGTGCATGGGGGGCGTGTGAGAAA